>JAPFBL010000830.1:90000-91072 GCA_026182355.1 Hermatobates lingyangjiaoensis
TGTTTCTGAATCTTAAACTGCATGACCAAAACGGACATGGTGAAAACATAATGATTGACAGTGACACGAGCATTGTCAAAACCATGATACTGGTTTATCAGAACACTGATAAACCTTATCAGGGAAATCAGTCGTATCTTATTACAGCTTTGCGTTGTCTAAGGTGCTATGTAAGTTACAAATCATCAGGTCATCATATTTAGCTGAGTTATGAAGCTGTTGGGACTCATGGGATTGGGAAAGGTTGGCTGTTTGATTCAGTTATCGAAAAAGAAGATTTAAGATAAACTGAAATCCCAGAATAACAGAAGCTGTTTTCAACTTTGATGACAATCAAAAAAGGAATGTTGAATAGGGTTTCAGTTTGACTGGGAAAGATCCAACATAGGTCGGATTTTAGCCCAAGGCCTTGGTGTTAATTCACTGTATCATGCTGAACCAGCCGATTGTGTCATCTCATCCCGTCACTGCACCGTCACTGGGTGTGTGTGACGAATCGCTCTGTCAAGGTGGGAATGTAGTCCATGACCTCCTCACTACAATCCTCTCACTCTGTCACACTCTCACACTTTAAACAACACTTTCTCGTTTTAATCTCAGCAGCAAGCCAATGCTCTCTGTCTAACCCCCCCCCCCCCCCCCCCCCCCCCAATAGTCTTATGACTTAGGCCTCTCCTCCGAATCCTCTTTCTTTATGCTAAATTTATTGATTCAGCAAATTTCAGAATTTTAAATCCATCCAACCCACATATTCAACAACCAACCAAATTCAATTAGTTTCTACAAAAATTCCTTACAATCAAAAGTCGCAATCTTGTTTAATATTCTAACAATTTGTTTAATAATCAATCTTCTTTATAATTTAATAACTTCTAACCTGTGTTGACCTATACGCGTGTCTGAGCCTCCCAGCCATACCACAGCTTCTAAATCAAGTCAGGATGTTATTGAACGACTTGCCCTTTAGCCATGGCATGGCGACGCCCAAGGTGGACCACACGGAGGCGGTCAACTCGATGCTACAACGCGCAATATACCAATTGGAGTTGGAGCAAAATAACAAAGACAAATT
>JAPFBL010000831.1:0-80000 GCA_026182355.1 Hermatobates lingyangjiaoensis
ATTGTTCACATTTGTTTGTTTTTATATTTGTGTGTATATATAAATGATCAAACCACAATAAGAAATGGGAAAACAAGACCGTATCAGGATCTTTCAACCGTAACAAGCGGTCTTCGTCAGAGTCAAAATCTTGAATTTCAAGACTTGAACTCAGTCACAACTGAGTCAGTCGTAACGTCAGAGTAGTCAGTTACGGTTGAAAGATTCTGGTGGGAGATCTCTTTCAATTCGTTCTCTCTTCTAGTCTACTCCTGATGACGAACAACGGTTCAAAATATTGAGAGTTTAGTAAGTGTGCTTTTTATTCTTTTTTCTGTGTCTTATTTTGGGTAATTTAAGGATATATATATATATTTATTTATTTATTACTCTTCTTTATATAATCTAGAGGTGTCAGAGCTTATTTTTCTTCATTCTGATTCTCCTACGACATAGTATTCAGTATGTATTCTCAGATTCAGACCAGCAACACCTAAGATATGTATATCAGACAAAATGTCGTAGAAGAATCAGAATGAAAAAAATAAGCTCTGACACCTCCTAGATTATATATTATATATATATATATGTATATCAATGATCAAACCACAATAAGAAATGAGAAAACCCTGACGGGTTTTTGACTCTGACGAAGACCGCTTGTTACGGTTGAAAGATCTTTAGTCTTGTTTTCCCATTTTCTTATTGTGGTTTGATCATTGATTGTTATTTCACGTGTGTATGTGAAATCTTTTTATTGTGTATATATGTGTGAATCTGAATAATTAGAAATATATTAATTACTGTTTCGATATAAGAACCCAATTTTTCATATTGTTGGAGTTCAGACTTAAATATCCGTAAAAGCAATAACAAATTGTAATTGGCTAAAAATTCAGTTTAGTTTAGATTCATTAACAGTCTAAAGGGTTTGCTGGAAATAAATTACAAAACTAAAGTTAGCTTCCTAATTGCCAGTTTCTTTAATTTCTTTTGTAAGGTTGACAACATTGCTTGTTTTAAGGTTGACTTGGAGAAAGAAACCTCAGGTATGTAATTAGCAGAGAGGGAGAGAGAGAGGGAGAAGAGAGAGAGAGAGAACTCTCTGACTCTAATCAGATTTCAAAAGCTACTTTAGATAAGTAAGAACTAGACTTTTATTTTATTATGTAACAAGAGGGTAGAAATTAATTAAGAGTTAAATAAAGTGGACAGTTAGTGACAGTTTGAAGGAACCTTTCCAAAATTAGTTACCTCGACAACACTTGCTTGTTAGTTAACTTATATATAATTATATATAACAGATTCAATAATATATCGACCGTTTGATAGAATAGGTGTGTTCTCTAATCGGGGTTTGGTCAATTTTCCAGGATAAAAAATCAAACTCTCGTTGCCAACGTTTCGGTTTTATTTAAAACCTTTTTCATAGGCCTACAAACAAAGGATAATAAGAAATCACATATCAACATCAAACATATACACAATATGAAAATGGATTGTTACAACTTATGAATTATATACATAATATTACATACATTATTATATTACATACATTATATTATATATGCAACATAAAAAGGATAAATTGGGATGCGGTCAGTTTCTTCCTCTTCCAATCAAACTCTCATTGCCGATGTTTCGATTTTATTCAAAATCTTTTTCTATACAATACCTACTAATTTTTCTATACCTACAATACAAAGGAAAAGTAAGAGATTAAACACATTGATTTTTTGACATAAACAAAAAAGAAGTACATTATGAAAAAAAAAAATAAACCTATCTAGAAAAAAAAAATTACAATGAACTTACAAAAGTAAGAATGTTTGAAAATGAACAAACTTTTATAAATTACATTACTAAAACAGTATGGAAGGTTAAACTCTTCAAATGACAATCATTAATAACCATCTATGCACAGCTGGTGAGCAGGTAACAATGGAACAAAATTTTTCACTAAAAACGTTAATTATCCAAAACACTAGAATAAACACTATTTAAATTCGCTATGTTACTTCTATGATTAATGCATTTGATGCTTTTTAATGAATAGCATTTCAAGGGTTCTTTTTCTGTGTTCGTCCTGTTCTCTACTCATAACGTTTGCTGCATATACAAAACTATAGTTTTGTAAATATATATATACAATTAAAAGAAACAGTTTAGCGGACTTTTTTTAAAATAAAATAAATTCAAAACGAAGGAAACACACAGAAAGACACAGACATAACTCACATCGATATTTCGATGTGAGTTTGTCTGTGTCTTTCTGTGTGTTTCCTTCGTTTTGAATTTATTTTATTTTATATATATATATACATATATAGATCAAACCACAAATAAGAAATGGGAAAATAAGACTAAGATCTTTCAACCGTAACAAGCGGTCTTTGTCAGAGTCAAAAACCCAACTGAGTTGGGTTTTTGACTCTGACAAAGACCGCTTGTTACGGTTGAAAGATCTTAATCTTGTTTTCCCATTTCTTATTGTGGTTTGATCATTGATTGTTATTTCACGTGTTTATGTGAAAGCTTTATAATATATATATTATATATATATATATATATATATATATATATATATATATAGGTGTGTTCTCTATTCTATCTAAACCTATTCTATCTAAATCTATTCTATCTAACGGTTGATATATTATTGAATCTGTTATATAAATATATATATATATATATATATAGAAAAATAATGAGAGTCTCAGGTCTGCCTTCCTGCGGGACTCTTCGCCTCCTTATGTCGACGATGGTTCAAAAATAGAAGTGGATTATTCCTGTGTCTATCTGTGTGCTATCTTTTTTTAATTGGTTTATATATATATATATATATATATATTATATATATTAAAGTACGTAATTGGTTCTTGAGGAATGAGGTTTCTCAAGAAGTAGCCCTTCTTGATTGTTATCAAAAATGATACCAGCTGACTTTCTAATGAAAATTACATTGAGCTTACCTGTGCTAAAAAAAAAAATTATTAAGAATTAGTAATAATATAAAATAACACTCGTGAAACATAGTTGTTGCATCATTGATGTAATTTATGCATTTTTTTTTATAATTATTTTGCGTGATAGGGTAGTTTTTTTTTCTTTAAAGGACATTACAGATAGACTATTTGAAAAAGCAATTACAGCAAACAATAAAACAAGTAGGAATATGGGTTTATTGAAAAAGTGAAATATATATGAGCAATATTGATGGTATACGTGATTTTAGGGGGATGAAGGGGGTGTGGGGGGTGGGTTTTAATCACTGGCTGAGTTGACTGGCGGATGAGGGTGCGTGATTAGGAGACTCCCTGTCTCTACTGGAAGCATCATCAAGCCTCGAAGCGCTGTCAGCTACTCCTGGGGACAATATAACTCCACTTCCAAACATGACCATAGCCAAACTTGCAAACACTACCAATTAACACTCTCCTCTCCCTCTGTCACTCAAAATTAATTCTGACCTCTTAATCAAATCCTCTGGTCCTTTACCAATATCATCCAGCTTATTTAATTTACCTAAACTAAAATTATAACTTATTGTTTTATTTTACTATTGATATATTAGTCGAATATCTAACAGGACTTTAACTGTGATTTTTTCGGGTAAAACGAATAAGTTATAGTCCTTTGGGGGAGGGGGGGGGGGAACAGGTTAGGTCAGTGGTTAACATACTCGCCTTTGGGCTGGTAGTCCGGGGTTCGATCCTCACCTGGCCCTCGATTTATTCACAAGGGAGGGGGCCAGGCTAGCTCAGTGGTTATGTGCTCACCTCTGAACTGATAGGACCGGGGTTCAATCCTCACCTGGCTCTCGATTTATTCACGCGGGAGGTGAATAAATCTGAGCACGTCGTCCCTCGGAGAAGGACGTTAAACCGTCGGTCCCGAGCCTGTACGATGTCAGGTACTCGTTAAAGATCCCTACTCTAAATACATTTGAGTTAGGCAAAATTTAGGACTCCCACTGTAGAATCAATCTTCATTGTGTGGTATCACAAAGGGCGAATGCTTGGACCTACGTGTGTTCCCTTGTGGAACTGCCACTGCAACCTAACCTAACCTAACCTATTCACAAGGGAGGTAGGTGAATAGGTGTAGGATAACCCATCCTCACAATCTGAGGATGGACTCGCCTCGTAGTGGCTGTTGGTTCTCATCTAAGTTGGGGTTGACTTTGTGGTCGCTGTGTGAGGAGTAGTAACTTCTTGGGAAGATGCCTGCTTACCATACCGGTGAGCTACGGACCTCAAACCCATACCAAAGGGAACCGGGCAGTTGATTGCACTTGACAACTGGTGCTTGTTTAGTAGAGGCTCAGCTCTAGAGGGGAGACCAGAGTGGGACGATTACATACCACCCCTTCGAGTGCTTTATAGTTCTTAACTTACTTCACAGACCAGCTGGTATTAAGCCAATGAAACGTTTTAATCTCTCCATATTGTTTCCTAAGGTACTAACAACACTCCTCACAATGACGGCCTGATAGGGTTCGATGAACTACTAGTAGCAAACCCCGATCCCAGGGTAACGAGTTTTACCCTCATCGGAGGGGGATGACCGAGTTCACGAGATCTCTATGGTAGTTCTTAAACAGCCACGAATGGTACGACCGATCCATTCCATTATCTCCAATGCAATAAAAAAAGGGAACAGAATATTAAAACCGTATATTAAATAAAAATACAAGATAATAAAAAAGATATAATAATTTTGAAAAAAAAATATATGTATAGATAACTTCTCAAATAGATAGCTGTGGTATAATAATCAACTAAGCTACAATTTTTGACTCAAGTTAAAATATAACATTTAATTTGCTGAATTTTTTTTTAATTTAAAGTTTTTTTTTTAAAAACTTGTACAAAAACTTGAAAAATGAAACAATGTTGCTTGTTACTACCTGTTTTCAATCATATTCCACTTTTACTACAAATGTACAAAAAATTAAAAATATATAAAAAAGTTGACTAGGTACTAACTGTCTTCAATCATATCGCAATTTAAGTACACTTGTACAAAAAGTTGGAAAAATCCAACAAAATTGATTAGTTTCTTAAAGGTTTTTGTCTTTAGGAATATAATTCAAACGTATTTTATGCATATTATAGAGGAATGCTATTTCCAAGAATAACAATAGGAACTGCCGAAGATAATTAGATTGTCTTTGTTTGTTTTGCCTTTTACAAGTATGTGTTAATCAAGCAATGAAGTGATTCCTCGCCTTCTTGTTTCTGTCAATAATTTATTCAAGTGCAATTTCACGTTTATCATCCATTTAGCAATAACTTTCTGGATAGATAAACAAAGTTATAGATGTGCAAGCAATCAGGCTTCTAAGTGCTAATAAACACTGATCAACTTCTTGCCGTCAACTTGGCATCATATTGACTAATTAAGTACAATTACAGTGTCTCTCAGCTGTAGTTTAACATTAGTTCATTCAACTGGAAACTTGATATCATCTATTTGTTTTCACAACTTCAATTGTTAATTGTTAAATTCAACCCAGAGCTGAAAGTAAAAAGGGAATCCAAAAAAGTGCAATAAAAAGAGGAAAGAAATATTTAAACAGTAGAATAAATAAAAATGCATGACAGCTAAAGGATATAACAATTTTGGAAAAAAAAATATATATGTACTGATAACTTTTTAAATAAATAGTTGTGGTATAATATTCAACTAGGCTAAAGTTTTGGACTATAGTTAAAATATAACATTTGAAGTTTACAGAAGGGGTTCTTGAGGATTTTTGTTATAAAATGCAACTCTTGATTATATGCTGACGTTTTGACAAAATTTGAAAATGCCAAACAACTTTTGGTGAAACGTCGGCATATAATCAGGAGTTGAATTTTTATGACCTAAATCCTCAAGATCCCTTCTTCTGTGAACTTGATGAATCAGTGGTTGAGAAGTTATACCAATATAACATTTCATTTTATGATATTTTTTTCAAAGTTTTTTTTATTTACTTTTTTAAATTTTTGTCTTTAGTAATATATTATATATATATATATATATATAATATATATATATATATATATATATAAACACTATTAAATTCTGGACCGTGTGACAGATATACAACTAAAAAAATGATAAATCGGGATGCAGTCAGTTTCTTCCACTTTCAATTCAAACTCTCATTGCCGACGTTTCGAAACGTCGGCAATGAGAGTTTGAATTGAAAGTGGAAGAAACTGACCGCATCCCGATCTATCATTTTTTAGTTATATATATATATATATATATAATTTAGCTATATATAATTAAGACGTATTTTACCATATTATACGTCAAAAAATATTTCACAAAAAATTAAAAAAAAATTGGAATTTGGAATTATGGAATAAAAAAAATGTTACAAAATTTAAGCAAAATTATATTCATTGCTGGGATCCTGTTTGTGTTTTCTTGGGCAAAACGAATAAGCTACAGTCCTGTTTGATTTTTGATAGAGTCAAGAGTTAAACAAAAAAAAACACATTTTAAGAATTCAAGCTTCGAGCTATAAAAGTTTTAAACTGTACTGAAAAGCCGGTTTAAAATTTGATTTGAGGATGCAAAACTGGCTAATTAATAGTATATTCTTTCTCGATATATATTTTTACAGCAACCTTATAACAAAGTAGAGCAGATAGGAAAAAAGTAACACTCACTCAGAGTAAATTGGTTTTTTATTAGTTTTAACAAGTGGAAAGAAAAGTAATTTTTTTTAAAAAACACAAGCATGCCATAAAATTCACAGTGTTATAGTTTTATAAAAAACCAAAAATGTAAAACATAATTCAAAATAGAAAAAAATCTTTGAAAAATAACTGAAATTATCCTACATGTTGAATTAAAAACTGTCTTCAAACGACATTTTTCAGACAAAATTGGAATATTTTCAAGCTTTAAATGGTAAACTTTTGTCTTAAATGTTTTAACCATATAAGAGATGCACGAGGCTATTGGAACAAAAGTCATGTTATCCTTTGAGATATTATATAGTAACACGAAATCTACAATTTCGCATTTCAAAAGTATTATTACTGCTGTAGTTATACTAATGATATTATATAAATAAAAAGATTTCACATAAACACGTGAAATAACAATCAATGATCATTGATTAATGATATTATATGCATCAGTGGTGTGATATACAAAAATAATCATATATTTATAAGTAGTATTCCTGAATGGTACATTATATATTATATAACCAAGAAGTATGAAAGTTTGTTTACTTATAGTAATGATGAGTGTGAGCCATTCCATTTTTTTTGTTATAATTTTGCAATAAAGTTGCCATTTCAATTTGATAGATTATGGGGTATGCTTTTCTGCATCCAGTGTTTCAGTTAAGTTTTAGACTCTGACGAATACCACTTGTTACGGTTGAAACATCTTAGTCTTGTTTTCCCATTTCATATTGTTGTTTAATCATTGATGTTTACCTATATCGTTTGCTTTTACGATTCTTATTGTAAAATGTTTTCCTATAAATTTTATGTTCATTTTAATGCTATGCCTCAATGCAATATCAAAATATAAAAAAAATGTTCGTTATTACTCCTTTGAGTCCCAAAAATTGGTGAATTCAATTGAATTTTTCTACTCTTTGAGGTAAACTTTATTTTTTTTAAACATTAAACCAGATTTTCTATACGACTTTTCGAATGTTACTTCCCTTGTATTAATAATATACGTAAATCATTAGTTGTGCAATCCGTAATTGTGTGGTATTTACTCATTCTGAGGTAAAATGGATAAACAAACAAAAGATTCCACACAAATGAAATTTTATTCAACGCGTTTCGAACACTTTGTGTTTAGACACTAATTTTGTAACTAATTAGATATAATTTGTATTATAGTGTCTTCCTGATGATGAAAACAAAGTATTCGAAACGCGTTGAATAAAACTTCATTTGTGTGGAGATTTTTGTTGTTTTATCCATTTTACCTCAGAATGAATAATATACGTGTATATTTGTACGTACTGAAGCATTGTCTTTAAGTATGTTAAATCCAGAATTTAACATTATGGAGGGGGTACATAATATTTTATCCAATACTAATCATTGTTAACATGTTCTTCAAGTCATGTTAAGACCTGTTAGAAAAGGTTACATCTTTTATCAACAAATCTAATTAACTGAATGGATAGGATCCTCAAGCAAAGAACGTCTTTTGATTCAAACTCCATACAGATGTTTATCACGCACAGATTTAACCCAAGAGATTTCAAACGAGACCCCATTTTCTTTTAGATTTCCCTTTAAAAGCTTTGCCCTTTCCAGGTTTTCCCTCTCAAAAGGTAGTAACATTTGCTTCTCTATTCATTAAAATAAGCATCATTTATTAGAGTATTTTTCATTTTCTCTAAATCCATTTCGTTTTTCATATAGTTTAATCTACATAATATGCTAATTTATTATATATGCCTTTTGTAAATGTCGATGTACTATTTCAAATGCTGGTTAATACACAATTAGTAAAAGCTACTTTAATTATTAGTAAAGACATATTTCTCCAGGATCGTTTTTCCTATAGTTTTGTCTATACAAAACTTCGTTTGTATTTCGTATACATTTAATTTAATTGCGTTATTGTATACATTTCGTATGCATAAGACCCTCTCATGCACACAACATCTTTCTCTCTTGTGTACAACATCCTCTTATACAAACAACATCCTTTCGCGTATACAAGATCTAGAGTTATGACGAAGATTGAAACATAGAATCTTTTACATACTAAGACCCTCTCATGCACACAACATCTTTCTCTCTTGTGTACAACATCCTCTTATACAAACAACATCCTTTCGCGTATACAAGATCTAGAGTTATGACGAAGATTGAAACATAGAATCTTTTACATACTAAGACCCTCTCATGCACACAACATCTTTCTCTTTTGTGTACAACATCCTCTTATACAAACAACATCCTTTCGCGTATACAAGATCTAGAGTCATGATGAAGATTGAAACATAGAATCTTTTACATACTAAGACCCTCTCATGCACACAACATCTTTCTCTCTTGTGTACAACATCCTCTTATACAAACAACATCCTTTCGCGTATACAAGATCTAGAGTTATGACGAAGATTGAAACATAGAATCTTTTACATACTAAGACCCTCTCATGCACACAACATCTTTCTCTTTTGTGTACAACATCCTCTTATACAAACAACATCCTTTCGCGTATACAAGATCTAGAGTCATGACGAAGATTGAAACATAGAATCTTTTACATACTAAGACCCTCTCATGCACACAGCATCTTTCTCTCTTGTGTACAACATCCTCTTATACAAACAACATCCTTTCGCGTATACAAGATCTAGAGTCATGACGAAGATTGAAACATAGAATCTTTTACATACTAAGACCCTCTCATGCACACAACATCTTTCTCTTTTGTGTACAACATCCTCTTATACAAACAACATCCTTTCGCGTATACAAGATCTAGAGTCATGACGAAGATTGAAACATAGAATCTTTTACATACTAAGACCCTCTCATGCACACAGCATCTTTCTCTCTTGTGTACAACATCCTCTTATACAAACAACATCCTTTCGCGTATACAAGATCTAGAGTCATGACGAAGATTGAAACATAGAATCTTTTACATACTAAGACCCTCTCATGCACACAACATCTTTCTCTTTTGTGTACAACATCCTCTTATACAAACAACATCCTTTCGCGTATACAAGATCTAGAGTCATGACGAAGATTGAAACATAGAATCTTTTACATACTAAGACCCTCTCATGCACACAGCATCTTTCTCTCTTGTGTACAACATCCTCTTATACAAACAACATCCTTTCGCGTATACAAGATCTAGAGTTATGACGAAGATTGAAACATAGAATCTTTTACATACTAAGACCCTCTCATGCACACAGCATCTTTCTCTCTTGTGTACAACATCCTCTTATACAAACAACATCCTTTCGCGTATACAAGATCTAGAGTCATGACGAAGATTGAAACATAGAATCTTTTACATACTAAGACCCTCTCATGCACACAACATCTTTCTCTCTTGTGTACAACATCCTCTTATACAAACAACATCCTTTCGCGTATACAAGATCTAGAGTTATGACGAAGATTGAAACATAGAATCTTTTACATACTAAGACCCTCTCATGCACACAACATCTTTCTCTCTTGTGTACAACATCCTCTTATACAAACAACATCCTTTCGCGTATACAAGATCTAGAGTTATGACGAAGATTGAAACATAGAATCTTTTACATACTAAGACCCTCTCATGCACACAACATCTTTCTCTCTTGTGTACAACATCCTCTTATACAAACAACATCCTTTCGCGTATACAAGATCTAGAGTTATGACGAAGATTGAAACATAGAATCTTTTACATACTAAGACCCTCTCATGCACACAACATCTTTCTCTCTTGTGTACAACATCCTCTTATACAAACAACATCCTTTCGCGTATACAAGATCTAGAGTCATGACGAAGATTGAAACATAGAATCTTTTACATACTAAGACCCTCTCATGCACACAACATCTTTCTCTCTTGTGTACAACATCCTCTTATACAAACAACATCCTTTCGCGTATACAAGATCTAGAGTTATGACGAAGATTGATACATAGAATCTTTTACATACTAGCACCAGCATGTTTACACTAGACAACTTTCTGTACCATGAAATTGTGTAAACAATCCAGTAACTTTTATACACTGGTAAAGTCAACACATAGAATACTGATATATGTTTAAATCATTAGTTGTGCAATCTGTAATTGTGTGGTATTTACTCATTCTGAGGTAAAATGGATAAACCAACTAAAGTCTCCACACAAATGAAGTTTTATTCAACGCGTTTCGAACTTTAAAGTTTAGCTTTTCAAATAAACAAGGCCGTCATTAATAATCCTTCTGCCTCTCTATGTCTTAATAATCAAATTCCAGGGTGTCCAAAATTTCTTGAACTGTTCCTAGAATCACAAAGAATAAATTAAAAAAAAAAGTTTCTTTCCTCTAAATTAGTGTTTCTGGCCTTCTCTATTTCAGTTAACGGTTTTCAAGCATACCCGAAGCCTTTGTCACCTTATCTCCTAAATGCCTATCCCCACTCTTTCGCAGCGGATCTGTTTCCTACTAGTTGTTTTCACTGGACCAACCCGTCAGTACCACATCCTTGGGTATGTCTTGAATTCTCTTAATTGAATTTTATTATTTCACTCTAATTTTTGTAACTAATTAGATATAATTTGTGTTATAGTGTCTTCCTGATGATGAACACAAAGTGTTCCAAACGCGTTCAATAAAACTTCATTTGTGTGGAGACTTTTGTTGGTTTATCCATTTTACCTCAGAATGATATATGTTTTTAATTTTGATACCACCTCACTAGTCTTTTGCACTAAACGTGAATTAAAAGATTGCTATACATCTTTATCTGATAAATTTATCCTTCATCTATAATCTATAATCTATATTCATATATACATTTTTAAATAAAATATTTTTTTAAATAAACTAAGTTTACAATGAAACAATCTCACTAAATTCGTAACTTGAAATTTAAAAAAAAATCCAGTAAACATAATTTCTTTATTACATTTTACAAAATGAAATGTAAACAAAATAACACATATTATAAAATATTAATATAATATTTTTTTTTAATATTAGACTTTTCGGCAGATGTTTAATGCTACTTATGAATATTCTTTCTCAAAATATTTTACGTTATAATGTATTGGTTGAAATATTTATTGTGTTGATATTATTCTTGATAGTGTATACTTGTGGAATTGTTATATTTTATCCCTTTATGCTTGTTTATATTGATAGGGGGTTTATGTGGACAATAGTAAAAAGCCTGGTTCTTTTACCAGCTAAGACCCTCCATATAGCTAAGCTAGATTATATTGTATAGTTATTGGTTATTATTGTAAAATATATTTTATAAAATATCTTTGCTTCTTATCGGGGGGGCGGGGGGGGGGGGTTCTTTAGTAGAAAGAGTCAATTATTCTGTAGAATATATTAAGAAGATTTATATATTGCAATAGGCTTGTAGAGTATTATTAAAGATGTTGGCTTTTTTGTTGAAATGTAGAATAAGAAAACGGAATAGATATGAACTTGTAAAGGTAGACAGATTTTTGTGGGGGGGGGGGGGGGGGGGAAGGTTTAATAATTCAGCCAGATCAAGGATGAATGAAGCTGGGAAAGAAGACGAATGCACAATCCTTTTCACAGTATTCCAATAAGGGCGCCTTTTCAATGACGTCCGGAATTAGGTAAGCTCTAAGGATAGTGTCAAGTCAATACTGCTTCCAACCAATACAAAAATATATCTTCAAAAATATTTAAATTCAATTTTTAAATGTTACATTAACTAATTTATATTTAATAGATATTTATAACCCCCCTCTAGAGAATAATGAGGTTTAATTTCTCGAGTGTTTTAGTTGATTACTGAAACAAAAGCTGTTTTAGACCAAGAATGTTGCCGCAAGTGTACCTAGTTACAAAAAATATGGTAGACAAGAATGATTTCAAATCAGTGATGGGATTCACCGGGATTCAGCCGGTTCGCACCGGTTCATGCGAACCGGTTGTTATCATGCGGTTGTTAAAATAACGTAATCCCTATTCAGACCTGTATTAAATTAGCCCACTATCAAACTCCATAAGTGTCGCGTGACTCACGTAACTTGTATGTATATAGAAATCACGTAATTTGCGCATATATATAGCCTATATATAACTAAACAATATAGTTTCCGAACTCATTATATTTTAAGCACCAGTTCGCACGAACCGGTTCTTAAAAAATTTGAATCCCACCACTGTTTGAAATATTTGAAATTAGAGCAAGTGGTCAGAATGAAGTTTTTGATATCATTGTACACCAATTGTATTATGTTTTCAATGACGGTTAGTACTTTACTCTGTGCAAAATATCCCAAATACTTCATTCTGTTTACGATAATACTGAGTACTTTGTTATCTCTTCACTGATCTCAAGTACTTCATTCAGTTGTCTGCAATGATTTCAAATATTTCATAGTATTTACAATGATTCCATATACCAGAGGTTACCAATATTTTTCGGTTTGCGGCTCCCATAACATTTCCAATTTTTTTCACGGGTTATATAGGAACCTTACTAGGTACCTCCGATTTTTTTTAATTTTTCACTTTTTAAGGATTTGGAAATCTACTTTTTAGTTTGTTAAGGTTAGGTTAATTGAAAAATAAATTAAACACGAGCTTTAAATTCACAATTTATTGAACATCGTTTAATAATTTAAAATTATTAATGGGATGGATGGGCTTGATGTTCGCTGCACAACTTCTCAAATCTTGGAATAAAATTGGAAATAGCGTCTCATTTCTTCCTCGATGTTAATTTTTGAGCGATATTTACTTTTTATTAACGCAACTGCCGAAAACCCAGCTTCACACAAATAGGTCGTTGCAAATGTTATTAATATTCTTAGGGCTTTGCAACTAAGTAGTGGCGCATTCCTCTTTTATTGATATCCAAAAATCAGAAAGTTACATGCTAGCAAATTTTAACTTCAATGTTGTGTCGCAAGACAACTCAATAAGAGATTCTTCTTCTGTAGAGGTAAATTCTGATGAAGCTTTGGCTCTAAATGGGTTTTAAATCCAAGTAAATTTTTCAATGTTATCTACTTCAAAGTATTTTTCGATTGACACTCTTCAGCACTGAACTGTCAAGTGCCAACTAAGATCGGCTGGACCTTAGACGTTTCAGAAATCGCGTATATTTCGTGGCGCCCTTATGACGCTAGCGCTGCTCCCTGGGGATTCTGTTTACAGTGAACTAAGTACTTAATTATATCTACAATAATTCCAAGCACTTTATTCTGTTTATGATTCTAATCATAGAGCCATTCATATAAAGTGTTTTATCCACAATGATCTCAAATACTTCAATTGGTGTACAATGATGTGAAATAATTCATTCTGCCCACTTGCTGTTGTTGTTTCTCTCAAAAATACTTATTTATAAGTTTTTTCCCTCTGCTTTTCAATGTAAAGTTTAATTTGTATACTCTTCTGCTGAATGTTACGTTGTTTTCCATGGCTCAAAAAAAAATACATGACTAAATGAGTGCTTTTTGACGCCATGAAATGCAATTGTGTCACAGTATATGACAGCCTTAATAATGAAACTTTAAATAACAGAAAACAAGAGACAGATAAAAGATAAAATGCACACTTACTAAATTCAATTTTTCGACCTGTTGTTCGTCATCAGGAGAAGACAAGAAGAGAGGATAGAGGTGAGAGAGATCTCCCAAGTCGAACAAAGGAACACGAGTGAAGCATTGAAGAGTCGTAATGAGGGCAGGACAAGCGTAAAATACAGTAACTAAGAATCAAAGGTCGGAAAACGGAAAGTTACTGAGATATTGACCTTCCTGGTCTCCCGACTTTTGGTGCCTAGTTACTTCATTTTGCGCCAATGCCGTCCTCATTGGCCAACTCTTCAATGCTTCACGCGTGTTTTAACGAGTGGAGATCTCACTCACTTCATCCTCTCTTCTTGTTTTCTCCTGATGACGAACAACAGGTTGAAATATTAAATTTAGTAAGTGTGTATTTTATGTTTTTTTCTGTGTCGTGTTTTGTGTAATTCTTCAATTTAGTAGCTTTTATGTAGTAGTATTTTAGTTTTTGTAGTTTAGTATTTTATAGTTATGTAGTAGAGCCATACAACATTTACTGATGCCATTATTGTATCAGTAAAAACTGTTAATTTCACTAATTAGTAATTAAATTTAAAAATCTACTAAGTAATCCTAGGAATAAGGAAATAGTATCTATTATAATGAAGTTAATAAATAGTAACTTGATTTGAAGACTACATATGTGGAACAAATAATTCAATCCATAATTAATTGTCAGATTCGGTCTTTGTATAGCAGATTTTTTAATCACAACAGGGTTAATTAGTTGTAATTTTTTTTTTTTTTCCAACACAGTAACCCTGCATCAGGACCGTATATTTACAATGTGTTCCCTTATAGATTACACATTTATCACAAATTTAATATATCTTATATCTAATTATATACAATATATATCTTATTAATTATAGGGAATATATCAAATTTATCTTTACCTATATCATGAAGTAATATTTATACATACTTAAATTAATAGTAATAAACAAGAATTTTACAAGTTGTACATGTCTAAGTCTATATTATTCACTAATTGATGGAATTGTCCATAGTGTCTTTTCACAATTTCACTGTGTTTCTCAGGCCATGTACCACCTGAGGTCAGCACCTCTCTGACAAGGTACACTCTTATTCCTTCCAAGAGTTTACAGTCAAACAACAAGTGATCCCATGTCTGACAAGCCGACCCACAAAGACAAGCAGAGTTTTGTACAATTTTAAAACGGCTCAGATACTCATTGCACTTCCCATGCCCGCTGAGCATCTGAGTCATCCTGTGCGACATCTTCACATCAGATCTGAGACGTAGTTGTACAGTAGGAAAGAACTTTTTTGTTTGAGCCCCATTCGGAGAATACTTCCATTTGTGGTCCCACTGTTTAAGGCTCTAATTAGTTGTAATTACGAAGGCTTCTAATTACATAACGAATTTAACTATTCAGTACTATCAAAAAAATTCAAACTTAACAATTTAGTAATATATCTTTTTTAAGCATGACTTAAAGGTTATCTTAAAGATAACTGTTGTCTTTTATTGGTTGTGAGTATCTTTAAGAATAGAATGAAATCATTCTCTTTGAAAAAGGAAAAGAAAATAACTGTTTTTGATAGGGGGGGACTCTGAGTTTAATTTACCAGAAAGTACGGTTTAAAACTGACCTCTGGGCATTATAGGAAGATCAGTTCTTTAGTGTAGCTTTTCTGTCCGGTAAGCCTACCTATTATTCTTAGCTTAATTCCATTTTAGAGGTCAGCACTCTAGCCTACCTCCTAAATAATAATAAAGCTTTTAAAACGACACAACATACTTTTATACTATTTCTATACTGTGTTTATTCTTATATATATAAAAAGATTTCACATAAACACGTGAAACAACAATCAATGATTAAACCACAATAAGAATGGGAAAACAAGACTAAGATCTTTCAACCGTAACAAGCGGTCTTCGTCAGAGTCAAAAACCCAACTGACAGTTGAAAGATCTTAGTCTTATTCTTATATATATATATATATATATATATATATATATATATATATATATATATATAATATAATGAACTTTGCCAGATATATAGTCGTTCCTTTTAAAATGTACCCTGTCATTTTTATTTCATATTGTGGTTTGATCATTAATTGTTATTTCACGTCTTTATACACATGTTTCGTAGTATCGAATGTTTATTCCAATCGACATGATAAAGAACACTAAGTAAAGACTATACAGTTATTTCCTATAAACTCGATAAAAGAATCAAAAACTCTGTTACAAAAAAGATTCTAATTGATCATTTAAAAATAAAATATAATAACGATTAAATGAATTAAAAGTTTAAAAGCAAATAGTTAATTAAGTCGTGTCAGACACGGTTTAAGTTGATTCCTTTCAAGAAGTTCATTTGCCTTGATTTCATTATTTTCTTAACGACAGTTCAATGAGAAGTTTCCAGCTATATCCCATGGAGTGCTGGCAGGAAGCCGTACTTGAATTTTGATGAGCTCTAATCCAAGTTAAATAAGAACGGAATTCCTTTTTGCCTCACTAGTTTTTGGATTACTAACTTTTAAATCGATTTAGACTATGTATTAAGCAAATGGTTTAATATACTGCAATAAACACTTAGCCTATGCCTTTAGAGTTGACTTGAAGTCAAATAAAATTTATAATCTGCATGTTTCTATGTGAAAACCTCATTATTATCCAGATGATGACTGATATTCCGTCAAAACATTTAGTTAACTAATACACACACAAATAAGTTTACACTTATTTAAAGATCAAATGAAAAAAATTCAAGAAATGGAGAAGTTCTAGCCCTGATGATGTATATATATATGAGTTGACTGTCGTCCCTCCGTCAATTCACTTCTTCTCCTGAGGACGACCGCCATTACGGTTGAAATATTGAAAAGTAAGTCTTTGTTATGTTTTTGTCTATGTGTCAGAGTGTAATTTGTCCTGCCGGACCGTTTCCGTTTATCATGGTATACGTATATATATAATAAAAAGTTATTTCACATAAACACGTGAAATAACAATCAATGATCAAACCACAACAAGAAAATGGGAAAACAAGACTGAGCTCTTTGAACCGTAACAAGCGGTCTTAGTCAGAGTCAAAAACCCAACTGACGTTTTAAATACCCAAATCAGTTGGGTTTTTGACTCTGACGAAGACCGCTTGTTACGGTTCAAAGAGCTCAGTCTTGTTTTCCCATTTTCTTGTTGTGGTTTGATCATTGATTGTTATTTCACGTGTTTATGTGAAATCTTTATATATATATATATATATAGTACATCGAGAAAAAGAACACAATTGAGAGTTTCAAACAATGCAAATATATATATATACTTGTGAATTTTGGTAGCAGTCCGTCTTTTAACCACATAATATTAAAAACATAACCATAGTTGGCAGGAACTTATTAAGAAGCGAGTTTTCGCCAACTACGATTATGTTTTCAATAATACAATATATATATATATATATATATATATATATATATATATATGATCAAACCACAATAAGAAATGGGAAAACAAGACTAAGATCTTTCAACCGTAACAAGCGGTCTTCGTCAGAGTCAAAAACCCAACTGACTCAATTGGGTTTTTGACTCTGACGAAGACCGCTTGTTACGGTTGAAAGATCTTAGTCTTGTTTTCCCAGTTCTTATTGTGGTTTGATCATTGATTGTTGTTTCACGTGTTTATGTGAAAAATTTTTTTTTTATATATATATATATATAACAACGAAAATATATATAACAACGAAGCTGTCGAAGCGTCTAACCCTCCATCTCTCCACAGGAGCCCCTAAGGATCATGTTAAGAAAGAACACGGAGGTGCCCTCACTAGAAATATGCTAGTAGAGGGAACCTAAGTTTTGGCTGAGAACAGTGATCGAGGCAGGCTACAAATACTAGAGGCTTTATAAATCAAAGATTTGTGCCCCGCGCTGAACTCTCAAATCAGTGTCATGTTCGTCATCCTGAGTTCTAGGACCTACGAATATAGAAAAAAATTTTTGTTCGGAACTCTCCCATGTTGTGACCTGTCGAAGGCGAGAAGTGCTGGGGTGATTCAACTGTCTAACGCGTGGGTGCGCGCATGTAGCGCTGCTTTGACAGTTAAACGCTGCCACTATTTGAACTGCGCTAATTTAGTTTATTGTTAATTTTTGGTTTATGTTTTAATTGTTTCGTTTTATTGTTTACTGTTTACCTGATGATGGCCAATATGGCCGAAAGCTTGTTTCCCTTTAGTTTTTTAACCCAGTTTTGTGTTTGTGTAGTGTCAAATATAGTTTGTTTCATTAGTTTTCTTCAAGATTGTTTTCCTATTCTTGTTATGGAATTAGGTAGATTAATTTTTGAGCTACCAGTGAATTACAAGAAAATAATAAGGCAAATAGAACATCTTTCTAAAAAGATTATTAATGCTGAAGCCGCTGTGCTTTTTAACAACAGTTGTTTAAAAGAAGACTTGCTGCCAATATACACCTATATATATATATATATATATATATATAACAGATTCAATAATATATCGACCGTTTGATAGAATAGGTGTGTTCTCTAATCAGGGTTCCGTCAATTTTCCAGGTATATTGTTTTGCGATATATTATTGAATCTGTTATATATACATTTGGGTTTATATAAGAAGAAATATGGGTTTTTATGAGGATATAAGAAGAGTATGTGGAGAAGATGCCTATGAAAAAGGCTTTAAATAAAACCGAAACGTTGGCAACGAGAGTTTGATTTTTTATCCTGGAAAATTGACCGAACCCCTATTAGAGAACACACCTATATATATATATATATATATATATATATATATATATATATTTGTAAAAGTTGGGAGCAGTCCTTCTTCAATACATGCTTTTAAAAACTGGATGTCTGTTTCCACTTGATTCAATTTCAATTTTCTGAGTTGAAGAAAAAATTTCGTAATTTGGAAAAATATAAGACGAAATTGAATCAAGTGGAAACAGACATCTAGTTTTTAAAAGCATATATATATATATATATATTATGTAATGAAGAGAGAAGAAGGGGACAGTGACCTCTGTGTTACTTATCCAAAACAACTGAGACTAGAGGGCTGAAAAGAAGCAAAGCACTTAGGGTTGTCACGTCAGGCTACATAATTCAAGTGAGCTAACTCACTTGGGCTCATTACTTATTTCTCTGTTCTGCTCCATTACCTCTCCAGTCCGACATACCCACGTGTGTCTACCTCTATACAACGCATCCTACATTGGATTACACTCTCATTCCAACAGCTGACTTTCCATATTGTATTTGTCTTTAAAGTTTTTATGCCTTATTAGTTATATTATTGTTATAAATATTGCTTATATGAATTCCTTTTGATTTTTTTGAATAACAAATTTATTTGCAAGTATAGATATAAAGAGATGTATTGATATAGCTTCTCAATCTATGATTCTTAAAGCTCAAAGGTGGGATTTCTTGAGGATTTTTGGCCTTAAGAAATAACACTTATTCTGAGGTAAAATGGATAAACTAACAAAAGTCTCCACACAAATGAAGTTATATTCAACGCGTTTCAGTTGTTTTCACTGGACCAACCCGTCAGTACCACATCCTTGGTGTCTTCCTGATGATGAACACAAAGTGTTCGAAACGCGTTGAATAAAACTTCATTTGTGTGGAGACTTTTGTTAGTTTATGCATTTTACCTCAGAATGAGTAAATACCACACAATTACGGATTGCACAACTAATAACACTTATGTTTATATGTAAACGTTTCTAGTCTAAAAACTATTTATTGTTATTATAAATAGTGAAAACAAAAACATTCATGGAATATCAACCAACAGAAAACAATAAACCAAACCATAAACGCAATATGAACTAAAATAAAACAACAAACATAGCCAATGTTATTGTTTTTTAATAGAAAACAACACATGTTTTCATTTAAAAAACAATAACAGTGTCTATGTTTGTTTTGTTTTACTTTATGAGGTGTTTATGGTTTGGTACTACCCCTGGGAGGCAAATCTTAGTACCATTGCAGATGGAAATCTTAGTACCACTGAGGGGTTTCTTGAGGATTTTTCGCTTAAAGAAATACCATTCCTGTTTATTTCACGAGCGTTTCGCCAAAATTTGTTTTTGCATTTTTAAGGCTAAAAACAATTTATTGACAACATAAGTAGTGAAAACAAATACAACCATGGAATATCAATCAACAGAAAAAAAAACAATAAACCAAACCATAAACACAATATAAACAGAAATATAACCACAAACGTAGCCAGTGCTATTGTTTTTTAATAGAAAACATGTGTTGTTTAAACATACTTAGCTTTTATTGAATAGAAAACAACATACGTTATCCTTTAAAAAATAATGAACACTGTCTATGTTTGTTTTATTTTACTTTATGAGGTGTTTTTGGTTTGGTACTATCCCCTGGCGGGAAATCTTAGTACCACTCCGGGTGGGAAATCTTAGTCCAATTCCGGCCGGCAAATCTTAGTACCAGCATCGATGGCAAATCTTAGTATCATTCCGGAGGCAAATTTTAGTACCAACCCGGAAGTGAAAATCTCATTACCACCCGGGTGGCAAATCTTAGTACCACTCCTGGTGGTAAATTTTAGTACCAATCCGGATGGTCAATCTCAGTACCATCCCCAGGGAGGCAAATCTTAGTACCACTCCGACTGGCAAATTTTAGTACCAACCCGGATGGTCAATCTCAATACCATCCCCAGGGAGGCAAATCTTAGTACCACTCCGACTGGCAAATTTTAGTACCAACTCGGATGTCAATCTCAATACAACCCCAGGTGGCAGATCTTAGTACTACTACGGGTGGCAAATTTTATTACCAGCCCGGATGGTAAATATCAGTACCACCCTGGGTGGCAAATCTACTATAGGTTGCAAATTTTAGTACCAGCCCGGATGGTAAATCTCAGTACCATCCCCGGGTGCCAAAAATAGTACTACGCCGCTGTCTGTGTTCGTTTTATGTTAATTTTGTATAGAGTATGTGTAATGTTGGTGTATATGACTCTTAATATTTATTTCAATTCATGAATAATTAACTATAAATCATTAAAATTGTAATAAATAGTTCATAAATAAATTGTTAGTTTGATTGAAATTAATTGGATTGCAGTAATTTCTGTTTTTTAAATGTAAGAAATAATTTTAGGAGTGGTAAGACAGGAAAGTAGTAAAGATCTATTGGTGCGCGAGTACAACACGAAAATGGTTTGACTCCACGTGAACCACTTAATGACTAAGAGAGCTTTGTGTTTGCTTTAAAGGGCTGGCCCCACCTTTGTCTTCCCTAAAAACCTTTCTCCAGTCAGTGTTCAATCTTTGCAACTCTAAAGGCCTTTACAAAAAGAATCCTTTTTCTCCTACTTCATTTTCATTTTTTTTTTTTTTGTAAAGTAAACAAAAGTCGTTTGCGTAGGAAATATCCAAGGAAATCTTTAAAATCAGAAGAAAAAATTGTCACCAGTACTGTTTATCTTCTTAGGTGCAATATTTATATATTATATGTTGTAGATGTCAACAGCTGGTAAAAATGAGTACAAGAAGTACTAAAATATTGTAAGATACATCGAAGAAAGGAAAAATCAATGTAACAAATAAGAGAAAGGGCCACATCAAATAAATAGGTTATGTCAATTTATAATGGTGGTCCCATCAGAGTACAGACATAGGTGAAACATTGGCTGTTTGTAATACAATACTATTAACATTTTACATTGGGAGTCCTAAATGTTTTGCTAATTCAAGTGTATTTAGAGTAGTGATTTTTAAAGTGTACCTATTCGCCCCTTGTGGGGCCATGTAGCCCTACCACAGGCTGCATTGGCTTACATCTGTCAATATGTTCTTTGAACTGGGGCTACAAAGACCACTGAATTTATCTGCAGCTGAGGAGGTTTAGTAGGATATTTGGTGTGGAGTTTGATCCGAAACTCTTAAAATAAGTCGGTACTAAGGGCGGAGGGGCCCCATGGAGGGGTTCTCTCTCCATCTTGCCAACTCAGGTTGGACTCGTAATGGCTGTTGGTTCTCACCCAAGTTGGATAGGCCCTTGTGGTGGCTGTGTAAAAGTAGTAACTTCTCAGGAGGATATCTGCTTAGCATCCAGAAGAGTTACGAGACCTCAAACCCTTAACAGTGGGAACGGGCCTTGAACTCAGCTGATTGAACTGAACAACTGGTACTTGCCTAGTCGGGTTTTTGATGGGATCTCAGAGTAGGCACTATTAGATACCACCCCTTCCAGCCTATTTATGTTCAGTTCAGGTGGCAGTCAGCAAACGGGAGACATAAAAAAACGTAGAGAAATAAAAACACACACTTACATTCTCTAATTTTTGGATCAACCGTCTTCAGGAGAGATAAGAAAGTGAAACCAAGCGCACTGGTACAGAGACTGTTGGAGACCCAGTGCGCTTGGTTTCGCTTTCTTATCTCTCTTGAAGACGGTTCAACCGAAAATTAGAGACTGTAAGTGGGTGTTTTTAATTTCTCTACGTTTCTTTATGTACATTGAACTGTATTTGTCCATTTCGGATCTTATTTTCATCAAAAAAGTGTATATATATATATATATATATATATAGCATATAGCTAAAGTGAGTTAGCTTCAGTTACTCAAAGCTTTCTACTTCTGCCCGATGACGAAGAATGTCGAAATATCGTTGTGAGTCTTTTTTGTGTGTGTTATTACCTGTTTTTATCTTTCCTGTGTGAACTAATATATATATATATATATATATATATATATATATATATATATATATATTCACTGATAAAACGAAATACGATCCAAACTGGACACAATACGAGTTCGAGATTAACAAAGAGCAACACACAAAGTAGGGAAACACACTTACAGACTCAAATTTTCGGGTAATCCGTCTTCAGGAGAAAAGAGAATGGGAGACCAAGCACGTTGTAGGCGCAACGGCAAGTAACCAACCCGGCAACCGCCAGTGCTGTCAACCGTACCCGGTCTTAAAGTATAAAATTAGGAGAAGATATAAACAGAAACTCAGATAAGCAGTACTAGTTGGGTAAAACTATAAATAGGTGAAAAATTATAAACAATATAAGATGAAAACAAACTATAAGAAACAAAAATAATGATAGAGAAAAGAAGAAAAAATAAATAAATAAATAAAAATAAATATAATACAAAAAACTTGCATTGGTTGTTTTAGTAAATAAAAGATAGAGATAGAGATCTCTATCTTTTATTTACTAAAACAACCAATGCAAGTTTTTTGTATTGTATTTATTTTTATTTATTTATTTATTTTTTCTTCTTTTCTCTATCATTATTTTTGTTTCTTATAGTTTGTTTTCATCTTATATTGTTTATAATTTTTCACCTATTTATAGTTTTACTCAACTAGTACTGCTTATCTGAGTTTCTGTTTATATCTTCTCCTAATTTTATACTTTAAGACCGGGTACGGTTGACAGCACTGGCGGTTGCCGGGTTGGTTACTTGCCGTTGCGCCTACAACGTGCTTGGTCTCCCATTCTCTTTTCTCCTGAAGACGGATTACCCGAAAATTTGAGTCTGTAAGTGTGTTTCCCTACTTTGTGTGTTGCTCTTTGTTAATCTCGAACTCGTGTATATATATATATATATATATTCAACTGTTACATTTTATGATGAGTTTGTATTACAGCTTGTGTTACTTAGTACTGGATTAAATGTTAACTCTACCATTTTATGTTGATTATTCCACATGGGTGCGTTGGTTAGATGAAATCACTAGCAAAATAAAGCAAGAAAGGAAATTGAAACAGAGGCCGCCTGTTTCATTTTAGTCAGAATATTATTAAACGCAAACTACTTTACCCATCACACTGCTTTGATTTAGATATTTTCTGTTTCCCTTCAAAATGCATCCTTTGCCCTAAAATACAATACAAATTCATGTACAATTTTAAACCATATTTAGTAAAATTGATCGAATATTATCAAGGAAATTTTATTATTTAGTTGTTTGGTTTAGAATGGGGTAGTGTTAGAGTTATTATGCGTCTCTAATAACCTCTAGTACTCAACTTCTACTTTCAGCCTGCGAGGTTACCCTATTAACCTGCTATATACAGGGACAAACGAAAGAGGGGGGGAAGGTGACCAGGGGCTGGGCCTGATCACCTTCATTTCGCATCCTTCCAACTTCCCAAATACTCTCGTCTTATGCCAACTCCAATCGAAGGCGTTATGCGATTCGTGCTGAAGGATGGATAATACAGGGGTTACTGTATTATGAACACAGCATCAAGGGTACAAGGCGACCTCCTTGAGTAAATAGCCTGACTCCGGTATGCGGTGCTCTGCCTGAGTGGACAGAATACCACTGGTAGAGCTTCAGGTATTTTCTCCGGTATGATACTAAGCAGAAGGAAGTCCGGAGATCATCCTCCGTAAGAGCAGAGGGTCCAAATATATATATATATATATATATATATATATATATTTGGACCCTCTATATATATATATATATATATATATATATATATATATAATATATATATAAACTAGAATTTAAAAAGAACACATAGAAAGGAAATCACTGAACTCACTACTATATTTTGATGTCCTCGTCTTCAGGAAAAGAAGTGAATCGCTCCAAAGGCTGATAACGACTGACTTGGCGTTCGAACTGAAGCACTCAAACAGGGCAACCAACTTTCGGAGGAAAGGTAGACAGGGAAGATAAAGAGATACAAGCCAAATAAAAATTAAAAAATGAAAACATTTAACTAAAATAAAATTAAAAGCTGATAACAACTAAAAAATAAGAGAGAAAAAAAAAATCAAGGATTGAGGTTAAGCCCAGGAGCCGATCTACCGCCCAGAAGACTAATAAGTGCTTCTTCTGAAGCTCTCAGAGTAACTTTCGAATTAGTCTGATCAATCTGCCTCAGGACCTGTACACGGAAACAGTCATTAAAACTGAGTCCGTGAGAGCTGGCATGAGTAGCAACGGGAAGGTCACTGGGTTTGCCAACGGATGACCTGTGATTATTCATACAGGCTTAGCTTGGATATATATATATATATGATCAAACCACAAATAAGAAATGGTAAAACAAGACTAGATATATAGGTGTGTTCTCTAATCGGGGTTCGGTCAATTTTCCAGGATAAAAAATTAAACTCTCGTTGCCAACATTTCGGTTTTATTTAAAAACCTTTTTCATAGGCAGAAGTAAGAATTTTTTAACTAAGAAAATGAAATTTACATTATTTAAAGGAACAACAATGTTAACAGGACAAAACCTTCGACTAGACTGTCAGTCTGATAAATTAAGGTCAGACAGCTAATGTAGTGTATGCAGAAGCATTTGCTTAACACTGTACTAATAATGGTATTTTCTATTATTCTATAATATCTAATGGAATTTTGGTGTACCAAGTATAATAGAATTTTTGATTCCGTCAAAGACGAGTACGTTTGCTAGTAAATAAAATAGTACATCAATTCAAGTTATATACATAATGAAATATATTTAAAACAAATAAAACTTGTAAATTGAAATATTCAATTTATTTACCTGACATAATATAACATTAAGAATGAAATGTGTCTTTATAATATTACCTTAGAACATTCGTATTTTATCTGACAATTGTGTTCAAGTTTGTTTCTAAAACTGCTTCAATAAACCTCTGTTGTTGCAGTTTATTGTATATTTGTTAAATTTATTTATAATACATTTGCACTACTGTCATCGGCGAGCTTGCAAGCCACTGGGCTACCCTAGCTCCAATTTTGGGAACATGGTGATAATTTTCTTTTATTTAACATTATTCAGGTAGTAAATAATATATATTTAATTTCAGGTCTCTATATCCATGGAAAATTGGTGAACAAACAAACAAACAAACTCACAAACTTTATATATAGATAACAGATTCAATAATATATAGACCGTTTGATAGAATAGGTGTGTTCTCTAATCGGGATTCGGTAAATAAAAAATCAAATTCTCGTTGCCGACGTTTCGGTTTTATTAAAATCCTTTTTCATAGGCCTACAAACAAAGGATAATAAGAAATCACATAAGATATGATTGATGATATGATATGAACTGAACCCTTCGTTCTCTCTTCTCAACTCAGTTGGGTTTTTGACTCTGACGAAGACCGCTTGTTACGGTTGAAAGATCTTAGTCTTGTTTTCCCATTTTCTTATTGTGGTTTGATCATTGATTGTTATTTCACGTGTTTATGTGAATTCTTTATATATATATATATAACAGATACAATAATATATCGACCGTTTGATATAATAGGTGTGTTCTCTAATCGGGGTTCGGTCAATTTTCCAGGATAAAAAATTAAACTCTCGTTGCCGACGTTTCGGTTTTATTTAAAACCTTTTTCATAGGCCTACAAACAAAGGATAATAAGAAATCACATATCATGATATGTGATATGTGATTTCTAATTATACTTTGATTGTAGGCCTATGTAAAAGGTTTTAAATAAAACCGAAACGTCGGCAACGAGAGTTTGATTTTTTTATCCTAGAAAATTGACCAAACCCCGATTAGAGGACACATCTATTTTATATATAGAGATAACACGGATATATATATATGTCTCTAAAGAGCTCTCTCATAAACATTCAGTTTGGTTTCTAGAGACGGAATTTTTTTAGCTTATTTGTTGTTTAATAGCTATTATAGTAAAAAAACGAGCCACGTTACTGATTTTATTCTATGGTAGGAATTGTAAACTTTTCCCTTCATCAAGCTTATAAGAGCAAGTGTTATCTCTAACACTAACTGACATTGTACAGACTCGGGACTAACAACTTATATGTCCTCTCCGAGCATCAACGTTTGCAAGATTTCTATCTCCCGCATAAAAAAAACTGGAGTCATGACCAAATTTAAAACTGAATATTCAGTACACTATCTATCTGTTAGACAACACCATACCCTTATAAAATTAAATAATAATAATTAATTAATTAATAAAATTAATATAATATTAACTACATTATCTTTTTTATTTTTTAATCTAAAGAAGTATAAATATCTTCTGTGTGATCTACTAAATCTTCGATATTGTTGTAATATTTGATAATGTTATCTTAGATGAAGTGTTAAATATCCCAATATTAATATAACATTTACTGAAGATCACGTAGATCATTTACTAAATCTTCGATATTGTTGTAATATTTGATAATGTTATCTTAGATGAAGTGTTAAATACCCCAATATTAATATAACATTTACTGAAGATCTTTTAGATCATCTATTAAATACCAAGATATTGATAAATAATTTCTGTTAAATCATGCATCATAAATTAGCAATAAGTTATTTCTTAATATTAGTTTAATTAGGGCAACAAAAAGCCTAATTTTTAATTTTATTACAAATAGGTAAACCCATTATTTATTTATTTCTCACAACACTGCCTGTTCGAGGAAGCATATGTAGTAATATTTAAATAATTCTAGCAAGTTCAAGTATTGTAAGAATTGTGTTTGAACAATGTTTGTTTTGAAAATTATTATAGTCAGTTTTGGTTTTTTGGAAGATGACACCAAATGTCACCCTCAGCCCATGTTGTTATCCAAGGGTTTACGAGTTTGTTTTTAAAATTATTGAAGTATGTTTGGTTTTGGGAAGATGACACCAAATGTCACCCTCAGCCCATGTTGTTATTCAAGGGTTTACGAGTTTGTTTTTAAAATTATTGAAGTATGTTTGGTTTTGGGAAGATGACACCAAATGTCACCCTCTGCCCATGTTGTTATTCAAGAGTTAATGATTAACTCATCTGACAGGAGAAAGAATGATTTTCAACCTTAATTAACTAGTTCGCCATAATTTTACATAAAAATGTTTCATATCCTTACTTTTGATGAGTAACAAACCATTTGTCAAAAAAAAAATGAACTCAACTCTCAATATAGAAAAGAGAAGCACCCTCAATATATCTCGATTACATCGCTTTAGATAATCTGTCAACTTGAAGAAATAGAAGAATTTACTAAATCTTTCAAAGATTTACTACAACCCACAGAATTGTGCTGTGCCCAGTGTTCATTGATAAATCAATCTCCAGAGCTTCACAATTTATCAAGTATCTCTTCCCAGCCTTTTATTCTCTTTTTATACTATTATCACATTTATAACAAATGTTCAACATTATCTCCTATAAGTTTTAAATATCAATGAAGAACTATACATATATATATATATATATATATATATATATAATATATATATATATATATATAATAGCTGGACTAATAGAGAATAAATATATTCTTAATCTATTTATTCTCTATTAGTCCAGTTATACAGTTGACCTTTCAACTCTTTTATTCCAACCGCTTGTTTCTTGTTCATTATTGACCTTTGACCTTCTCTTCATATTAACCTGTACTATCCTTTTAATCTATTTATAACAATGACTAAGCATGAATCATCGATTTTAATTTAACATGTCACTTGAATTAAACTGACAACTCCTTTTGTATATATATATATTTATTATATATATATTTACAATATATATATAATAAATATATATATTTATTATATATATATTTACAATATATATAATAAATATATATATTTATTATATATATATTTACAATATATATAATAAATATATATATTTATTATATATATATATATAACAATTAAAATAAGCAGTGACACATAAACAGAAACACAACAAAGACTCACTTTTCAATATTTCGACCGTAATGGCGGTCGTCCTCAGGAGAAGAAGTGATATGATGGAGGGACGACAGTCATATATATATATATATATACCATGATAAACGAAAAACGGTCCGGCAGGACAAATAACAATTAAAATAAGCAGTGACACATAAACAGAAACACAACAAAGACTCACTTTTCAATATTTCGACCGTAATGGCGGTCGTCCTCAGGAGAAGAAGTGAATTGACGGAGGGACGACAGTCAACTCAAGTGACAACAAGTGAAGCGTAAAATGTACGCTTACTAAATTCAATATTTCAAACTGCTGTTCGTCGTCAGGAGAAGACTAGAAGAGAGAACGAAGTGAGAAAGATCTGTGCACGTCGAAGAACGGAGAGAGAGTTGTTCATTTGTTATATATATATATATATAAAGAATTCACATAAAATCGTGAAATAACAATCAATGGTCAAACCACAATAAGAAAATTGGAAAACAAGACTAAGATCTTTCAACCGTAACAAGTTGTCTTCGTCAGAGTCAAAAACCCAACTGAGTTGAGAAGAGAGAACGAAGGGTTCAGTTGGGTTTTTACTCTGACGAAGACCACTTGTTACGGTTGAAAGATCTTAGTCTTGTTTTCCCATTTTCTTATTGTGGTTTGACCATTGATATATATATATATATATATATATATATATGCGGGTAGAGAGTGAGGTAGAGCGAGAAAGGTAGTGAGAGGGAAAGATAGAGAGAGAGAAAGATAGAGAGTGAGATAGGGTGAGAAATGTAGTGAGGGAGAGAGAGAGGAAGAGAGAGAGAGGAGAGAGAGAGAGAATTGGAGAGAGTAGGGAGAGAAGAGAGGAGAGAAGGGAGGAAGGATGAAGAAGAGAGAGATTAGGAGAAGTACGGTGAGAGAGTAGAGAGAGAGAGAGATTGTGTGTAGAGAGTTAGTCGGGGAGAGAATGAGAGTGTGAGAGAAAGGCGAGGACAAGGATAGAAAGAAAGTAGAGAGACTTAAGGAGTAAGTATTACCGGGTGAGAGAGTTGGAGAGAGAGAGAGAGATGTAGTGTAGAGAGTTAGTCGGGGAGAGAATGAGAGTGTGAGAGAAAGGCGAGGACAAGGATAGAAAGAAAGTAGAGAGACTTAAGGAGTAAGTATTACCGGGTGAGAGAGTTGGAGAGAGAGAGAGAGATGTAGTGTAGAGAGTTAGTCGGGGAGAGAATGAGAGTGTGAGAGAAAGGCGAGGACAAGGATAGAAAGAAAGTAGAGAGACTTAAGGAGTAAGTATTACCGGGTGAGAGAGTTGGAGAGAGAGAGAGAGATGTAGTGTAGAGAGTTAGTCGGGGAGAGAATGAGAGTGTGAGAGAAAGGCGAGGACAAGGATAGAAAGAAAGTAGAGAGACTTAAGGAGTAAGTATTACCGGGTGAGAGAGTTGGAGAGAGAGAGAGAGATGTAGTGTAGAGAGTTAGTCGGGGAGAGAATGAGAGTGTGAGAGAAAGGCGAGGACAAGGATAGAAAGAAAGTAGAGAGACTTAAGGAGTAAGTATTACCGGGTGAGAGAGTTGGAGAGAGAGAGAGAGATGTAGTGTAGAGAGTTAGTCGGGGAGAGAATGAGAGTGTGAGAGAAAGGCGAGGACAAGGATAGAAAGAAAGTAGAGAGACTTAAGGAGTAAGTATTACCGGGTGAGAGAGTTGGAGAGAGAGAGAGAGATGTAGTGTAGAGAGTTAGTCGGGGAGAGAATGAGAGTGTGAGAGAAAGGCGAGGACAAGGATAGAAAGAAAGTAGAGAGACTTAAGGAGTAAGTATTACCGGGTGAGAGAGTTGGAGAGAGAGAGAGAGATGTAGTGTAGAGAGTTAGTCGGGGAGAGAATGAGAGTGTGAGAGAAAGGCGAGGACAAGGATAGAAAGAAAGTAGAGAGACTTAAGGAGTAAGTATTACCGGGTGAGAGAGTTGGAGAGAGAGAGAGAGATGTAGTGTAGAGAGTTAGTCGGGGAGAGAATGAGAGTGTGAGAGAAAGGCGAGGACAAGGATAGAAAGAAAGTAGAGAGACTTAAGGAGTAAGTATTACCGGGTGAGAGAGTTGGAGAGAGAGAGAGAGATGTAGTGTAGAGAGTTAGTCGGGGAGAGAATGAGAGTGTGAGAGAAAGGCGAGGACAAGGATAGAAAGAAAGTAGAGAGACTTAAGGAGTAAGTATTACCGGGTGAGAGAGTTGGAGAGAGAGAGAGAGATGTAGTGTAGAGAGTTAGTCGGGGAGAGAATGAGAGTGTGAGAGAAAGGCGAGGACAAGGATAGAAAGAAAGTAGAGAGACTTAAGGAGTAAGTATTACCGGGTGAGAGAGTTGGAGAGAGAGAGAGAGATGTAGTGTAGAGAGTTAGTCGGGGAGAGAATGAGAGTGTGAGAGAAAGGCGAGGACAAGGATAGAAAGAAAGTAGAGAGACTTAAGGAGTAAGTATTACCGGGTGAGAGAGTTGGAGAGAGAGAGAGAGATGTAGTGTAGAGAGTTAGTCGGGGAGAGAATGAGAGTGTGAGAGAAAGGCGAGGACAAGGATAGAAAGAAAGTAGAGAGACTTAAGGAGTAAGTATTACCGGGTGAGAGAGTTGGAGAGAGAGAGAGAGAGATGTAGTGTAGAGAGTTAGTCGGGGAGAGAATGAGAGTGTGAGAGAAAGGCGAGGACAAGGATAGAAAGAAAGTAGAGAGACTTAAGGAGTAAGTATTACCGGGTGAGAGAGTTGGAGAGAGAGAGAGAGATGTAGTGTAGAGAGTTAGTCGGGGAGAGAATGAGAGTGTGAGAGAAAGGCGAGGACAAGGATAGAAAGAAAGTAGAGAGACTTAAGGAGTAATGTATTACCGGGTGAGAGAGTTGGAGAGAGAGAGAGAGATGTAGTGTAGAGAGTTAGTCGGGGAGAGAATGAGAGTGTGAGAGAAAGGCGAGGACAAGGATAGAAAGAAAGTAGAGAGACTTAAGGAGTAAGTATTACCGGGTGAGAGAGTTGGAGAGAGAGAGAGAGATGTAGTGTAGAGAGTTAGTCGGGGAGAGAATGAGAGTGTGAGAGAAAGGCGAGGACAAGGATAGAAAGAAAGTAGAGAGACTTAAGGAGTAAGTATTACCGGGTGAGAGAGTTGGAGAGAGAGAGAGAGATGTAGTGTAGAGAGTTAGTCGGGGAGAGAATGAGAGTGTGAGAGAAAGGCGAGGACAAGGATAGAAAGAAAGTAGAGAGACTTAAGGAGTAAGTATTACCGGGTGAGAGAGTTGAGAGATGAGAGAGAGAGATGTAGTGTAGAGAGTTAGTCGGGGAGAGAATGAGAGTGTGAGAGAAAGGCGAGGACAAGGATAGAAAGAAAGTAGAGAGACTTAAGGAGTAAGTATTACCGGGTGAGAGAGTTGAGAGAGAGAGAGAGAGATGTAGTGTAGAGAGTTAGTCGGGGAGAGAATGAGAGTGTAGAGAAAGGCGAGGACAAGGATAGAAAGAAAGTAGAGAGACTTAAGGAGTAAGTATTACCGGGTGAGAGAGTTGGAGAGAGAGAGAGAGATGTAGTGTAGAGAGTTAGTCGGGGAGAGAATGAGAGTGTGAGAGAAAGGCGAGGACAAGGATAGAAAGAAAGTAGAGAGACTTAAGGAGTAAGTATTACCGGGTGAGAGAGTGTGGAGAGAGAGAGAGAGATGTAGTGTAGAGAGTTAGTCGGGGAGAGAATGAGAGTGTGAGAGAAAGGCGAGGACAAGGATAGAAAGAAAGTAGAGAGACTTAAGGAGTAAGTATTACCGGTGGTGAGAGAGTTGGAGAGAGAGAGAGAGATGTAGTGTAGAGAGTTAGTCGGGGAGAGAATGAGAGTGTGAGAGAAAGGCGAGGACAAGGATAGAAAGAAAGTAGAGAGACTTAAGGAGTAAGTATTACCGGGTGAGAGAGTTGGAGAGAGAGTCTCATTAGAAGAAACCGTTTAGTGGTTTGTTCGAGATAGCTTGTAGCCTCAAGGTTTATTAGCCGCAATATACACCAGCCGTGTTCCATAACCATCAGAAGTTATTATTTCAATATCAGTTTATTAATTTCAAATATTATACTTTTGTTAAAGATAACACAATGCTACAAACACACATGAACATATTCATTTAATCTGCCCTAAATGTAAGCAAATAATAGCTGAAGCAATGTGTTTTCATACATTTCTAGGTTTAATAAATAAAAACAGTTTATTATGGTATTCCGTGTTTATAATAACATGAGAAAAATACCAATGTTACCTTCTATATGCGAGGTGCTCATACATTTTCTATATGCCAAGATACATATGAAATGAACAAGTCACAATGACCTACTCCAGTGTAATTATTTAGAAATATATTGAAGATTCTTAGGATTTACGATGTTTTAAGTAATATTTCATCGTGATAAAAACCTTTTCTTCTAATTCATATGAAAGTGATACGTCTTTTTCTTCTGCAGTCTTCCACTAATTTTTATACCATTGCTTTATTTTAAAAGAAAATATTAAAAGTAAAGAGGAATAGGCAACTTAATGACTAGCTTCATTAGATTTACTGCATTTAGAGCCACTTTTGCCATTGTACAGTGACTGAACTAAAAAAATAAGAAAATAAAATAAAAAAAAATCAGAATGCATTCGACTGACACCGTCTTGTCTAATCATTGAGGGGGTAAGTCATAGTGAGAGATTGGTTAATTTTGAATGTGGTCCTCAAAAGCTGGTTGACCTTTGATTTAAAGAAAAGTAATATTTCATTGAGGAAGAATGAAAGAAAGGAGACGAGAAAGTGAAACAGAGATATATAGATAAATAGAGAGATTGAGAGAGAGAGAGAGAGAGAGAGAGAGAGAGAGAGAGAGAGAGAGAGAGAGAGAGAGAGAGAGAGAGAGAGAGATATGGGAGTAGAGAGAGAGAGATAGGGCGAGAAAAGTAGTAACAGAGAGAGAGAGAGATGGGAGTAGAGAGTGATATTGAGCGAGAAAGGTAGTGTGTGTGAGAGAAAGTGTGATGAGGGAAGAGAGAGATATAGCGAGAAAAGTAGTGACAGAGAGAGAGCGAGATAGGACAAGAAAGGTAGTGAGAGAGAGAGAGAGAGAGAGAGAGAGAGATATGGCAGTAGAGAGTGATATAGGGCGAGAAAGGTTGTGTGTGTGAGAGAGAGAGAGAGAGAGAGAAGAGAGAGAGAGTGAGAGAGAGATAGGGCGAGAAAAATAGTGACAGAGAGAGAGAGAGATATGTGAGTAGAGAGTGACATAGGGCGAGAAAGATAGTGAGAGAGAGAGATAGAGATGGGAGTAGAGAGTGAGATATGGCATGAAAGGTAGTGAAAGAGAGAGAGAGAGAGAGAGATATGAGGGTGGAGAGTGAGATAGGGCGAGAAAAGTAGTGAGAGAGAGAGAGATAAGGATGGAGAGTGAGATAGGGCGTGAAAGGTAGTGAAAGAGAGAGAGAGAGAGAGAGAGAGAGAGAGAGAGAGAGAGAGAGAGAGAGAGATATGGGTGTAGAGAGTGTAAAAGGGCGAGAAGGTTGGTGAGAGAGAGAGAGATATGAGGATAGAGAGTGAGATAGGGCGAGAAATGTAGTGAGAGAGAGAGAGAGAGAGATAGAAAGAGTGTGAGAGAGTGATATGAGGGTAGAGAGAGAGATATATATATGGGTGTATAGAGTGTGAAAGGGCGAGAAAGTTAGTGAGAGGGAGAGATATGAGGATAAAGAGTGAGATAGGGCGAGAAATGTAGTTAGTGAGTGAGTGAGTGAGTGAGAGAGAGAGAGAGAGAGAGAGAGAGAGAGAGAGAGAGAGAGAGAGATAATTTGATGTTAATTTATTTAACGTCACGTGATCTACCTTTATACCTTTGCGATCGACTAGTAGATAGCGATAGACGTATTAAACACCCCAGTTCTATGCAATGAAGTAACCAAGAGAAATACTCACAGTTAGAGCTCTATTCATTGACGCCGACTGGCAGTTCATATATTATTGTTCAAAATATTAAAAGTTGAATAATTAATAACATGTCAAAAATAACGGTATTTTATTTATTAATACAAAATTCATAATGAACTGTATATATGAGTATCTTCCAATATCCCCTACTCCCTGTTTTCATGTATTTTTTATTCTCAATTAGCCTCTACCTTTCTCTTTTGTATTTCCATCCCTTTTTTTTTAATGCTATCTCCCTCTCAGTCGATCTTTCTATCTGACTCACATTTATAATACCTTTTTCCTTTTTGTGTGCCTACCCCTCCCCCCTCTCCCCCCCCATTCGGTAGATGTCTTTTCATTCTAAAAGGTCATGTAAATCCTTTTATTAGTTTTTCTTTTAATTACTTTTCAACTCATTCTATCTATCTCTTTCCATTCTCTCTCTGAACTCAGTTTTTTTATACTTTTCTTTTGGCACTCAAATTCTTCTCTATCCTCTCATTATTTATCTATCTTCCCTCTTTCTCTCACACGAATACTTCTCCTCATAATGCCATCTATCCCTATCTTGCTATTACCCATTACATTCTCTACTTCTGTCTCTATTTTTTTTCTTAACCCGTCACTAAACTTTATAGTTAACTCTCAAAATATAGTAGTGAGTCTACTATTCTGCATATATGTTAATCTAACGAAATTCACAGAAATAACATACATAAAAGAGATCACAAAAGCTCACTACTATATGTTGACTGAATTATCCTGATAACGAAGTCTAAATAGATTTTGTGGTACCTTATGTTTATGTTATTTCTGTGAATTTAATTTCTTTAGTTCGTGGAACCGTTTGAATTTAGATTCTATATACAAAGACTTTATTTGTTTAAACACCAGGTTAGCTCAGAGGTTAAGGTGCTCGCCTTTGAACTGGTAGGTCCGGGGTTCAATACCCACACTCTGATCGTCTATTTATCACCTTGGTGGTGAATAAATCTAACCATGTTATTCCTCGAGAGGATGTTAAGCCGTTTGTCAAGTATAGGCTTAAAGATCTCTGTTCTGAATATATTGGAGTTAGGCAAAAATTTAAGACTACCAATGCAGAAATCAGTCTTGTTTGGTATGACAAAGTTCGTTCTTTGTGGGGCTGCCGTAACCTAACCTACGCCTTCCTTATTCCCACCTCTGACCACCTCTAACGCTCTTACCTTCTATTCCCATCTTACTTGTATTTTCTTTGTTCTTTCTTCAATTACTCTGTTTTCGTATTATTACCTTTTCCAAAACCTTCTGTTTCACCTATCTCTACCTTTTATTTCTTTCAATTTTGCACATACTCAATTCTAACCTCTTATTATATATATATTACTGAAAAAAAACACATAAAAAACAAAGACACTTACTGACTACTTCGTTTTGAAATATTGATCCCAGTAAGTGTTTTCGTTCGGTTATTTATCTGTCCGGTTTGGACCGTTTAGTAATATCATTTATTATATATATTATCTTATTTCTGTTTTGTTTTCACTTCTTTTAGTTACTAGTTATTTATCCCTCTGTCATTACTTCCCCTCATTCCACTTGCTTCTCTCAAGTTCCCACTCTTTCCTCCATCTCTATCTCTATCTTTCGCTCTCTCTCTTACTCTTTCTCACTCTCTCTCTCGCTCTCTCTCTCTAACTCTCTCTCGCTCTCTCTCTCACTCTCTCTCGCTCACTGTCTCTCTCTCGCTCTCTCTCTCTCTCCCTCTCTCGTATCTCTCTCACACTCTCTCTCGTGATCTCTCTCAGACACTCTCTCTCACTCCCTCTCTCGTATCTCTCTCACACTCTCTCTCTCTCGTGATCTCTCTCAGACACTCTCTCTCACTCCCTCTCTCGTATCTCTCTCACACTCTCTCTCTCTCTCGTGATCTCTCTCAGACACTCTCTCTCACTCCCTCTCTCTCTCTCGCTGTCTCTCTCGTGATCTCTCTCACACACTCTCTCTCGTGATCTCTCTCAGACACTCTCTCTCACTCCCTCTCTCTCTCGTGATCTCTCTTATACACACTCTCTCTCTCTCTCGTGATCTCTCTCACACACTCTCTCTCACTCCCTCTCTCTCTCGCTGTCTCTCTCGTGATCTCTCTCACACACCCTCTCTCGTGATCTCTCTCTCTCTCTCTCTCTCTCTCTCCCGTAATCTCTCGCTTCTTCCGAATTCAACTTAAGCGCTCTAAGTGCATCTCGTATTTTTCAAAAATATTTACAAAAAATTAAAAATTGATAAGAAATATTCAAATATTCATGGAAAGAGTACTTATTGTCTGAGTGTTTTCATTTTGAGTGAAAGTTATTATTGAATTTTAGCTATAGACCAATCAGAATAATATTTAATACATAATTTGATAATTTCTTACATTTACTTTAAAACTTGAAGTTAAATTGTAAAAAAAAAAGAGTTTATTTTTGCCATTATGCTTTCGAAGAAGTGGTCTAAATCTGCTTATGTATTTAACAGTTAAGTTAGACAAATTAAAATTCAAGCAAAGAATGTGTTCAAACCCTTTTAATAAGTTGTTGGAAAACAAAACTTGTTAAGCTGTTATTATAAGTTTTTCATAATTTGTGTTTCGTTTATATCTTAATTCCTAATTAACTATACTGTAAGAGAGTATAAAGTATAATGCTGCTAATAAATTTATTTAATTTTATCTTTGGTAAGCTTTTAGAAAGAGAAAGTGATTAGAATGAAATTATTCGAAGATAAAACTTTATATTTATAATTCAACATTTTTCATTTTAAAGATATATGTTGATTAAGCTCCCGAATAAAAAATAATTTTAAATTCAACTTGAAGAAAAAGATAATATTATTGTTTGTATAAAAAGAATGAGTCCGCAAATCATACCTAATGTAAGTACGATATAAAGTTCTCCCGATTTATGTTGCAGTCACGTTAAGTATCTTCGTAACAGACAGTTAATTAGAGAGTACACCTATTGTATCAAACGGTCGATATATTATTGAATCTGCTATACATACTAATATAAAAGGATTTAACATAAACACGTGAAATAACAATCAATGATCAAACCACAATATGAAATGGGAAAACAAGACTAAGATCTTTTAACCGTAACAAGCGGTCTTCGTCAGAGTTAAAAACCCAACTGCCAAAATCAGTTGGGTTTTAAAACTGTTTTTGGCAGTTGGGTTTTTAACTCTGACGAAGACCACTTGTTACGGTTGAAAGATCTTAGTCTTGTTTCCCCATTTCATATTGTGGTTTGATCATTGATATATATATATTTATATACATGGGTTCAAAATTCAAGAAGAGTAACACACAGAGTAAGGAAACACACTTACAGACTCAAATTTTCTGATAATCCGTCTTCAGGAGAAAAGAGAAACGGTTACCTGCCGTTGCGTCTACAACGTGCTTAGTCTCCCTTTCTTTTTTCTCCTGAAGACTGATTACCTGAAAATTTGAGTCTGTAAGTGTGTTTCCTTACTCTGTGTGTTACTCTTCTTGAATTTTGAACTAGTATTGTGTCCAGTTAGAATCGTATTTTGGTTTATTAAGTGAAGTATAAATATAAGAATATATATAAAAAGATTTCACATAAACGCTTGAAATAACAATCAATGTTCAAACCACAATAAGAAATGGGGAAAAAAGACAAAGATCTTTCAACCATAACAAGCGGTCTTCGTCAGAGTCAAAAACCCAACTCAACACTAGATGCAGAAAACATCTGGTGTTCAGTTGGGTTTTTGACTCTGACGAAGACCGCTTGTTACGGTTGAAAGTATATATATATAGATATCAATGATCAAACCACAATATTGTTGTTTGATGATTGATTGTTATTTCACGTGTTTATGTGAATGCTTTATATATATATATATATATATATATATATATTATATATTATCAACACGAAAATGATGCACATAGGACAACAAACAATTCACATTGAACAATAGACACAGTGCCAAGATATGAAGACACTCACAGTTTCTAACACTCGGCTGAACAGTCATCAGGAGAGTAGAGACAGGGACATCAAGGACACTTGTGAAGCGACAGGTTCATGAACAACAGCCTAATTAATTTTAAATCGTAAAATGATTAATTTGAATAAATAACACTGAGTGTATTCACAGCTGCTTTAAATAATTAATAATATTTAAATAACTATATTACAAAATATTACATTTATATATTTATTTTTTTCTCTTTAATAATAGATTTAAAAAAAAAAAATTGCGAGAATTATTCAGAGAAAAATGAAATAAAATTGTTTCTGGTGAATTGGCTTCATGAAAGTGTATCGGTTGTAATAAATGATCAGCTTTTAGTGGAAAAGGAAGCAATTGAACCGGAATGGGAATATAATGGGATATCAGTCAGCTTTTGTTTAGAGATTTATGTAGCTGGGGCTAGAGTAAAGTGAAAGAAATGGAAAAATAATTGTAAAAAAAATCTGAAACCGGAGTGAAAATAAAAAAAAAGGTGTTGTTTAACCAATATGAGAGAAACGGAAAGCTCAGTAATGTAATGTGACGTGTATGGATGTTTATTGGTGTAAGCGGAAGCGAGAAATATAGCATTGATTTGTGTTTTATGTTAAATAGATTTTGAAAATATTTTATTTATAAATTTTTTTTATATCTATATGGGGTTGTGCTAAAACCTTCCAATATTCATAGAATACAATAGTTACAATCTAGAATTCTCCGCATTCTTACAAAATGCTCCTTATTACGTCAAAAACCACAACCCCTTCATAAATATCTAAAAATATTCAATTAATCCCAAACTTAGACCTCTGATCGTTATAAGTTATTTCACGATAACTTTTCCTCTCACCCAAATCCATTTGTACAAATTGAAGCAAATCCATTGCTTCCCCCTCATGTTTCCAGAATCCCCCAAGACGACTCAAGAGAAAATGGCCCAGGGATCTACTATTACAATAATATACTAAAAAAACAAAGTGAGAAGTTGAACCAGTGGGTTTCATTCTTTGCTTATGTGCATCTATGTTAAATGCACTTGAGTTAGTCAAAAGTTTAGGACTCCCAATGTAGAATCTGTAGAATCACCGATCAAACAAAAAGCCGGTAAACGACTGACGTTATAACCCACTAGGGGATCGGTGTAATCAATAAAAAAGAAAAAATATAGTCCCTAACCGTCTATATTCAAAAACAGTTGCCCTAATTAGCCTGTGTTATTCGTTTTGAGAACTTCCTAGCATAGAAAATTAATAATAATTTAACATATTCTTTCGTCTTATCTACTATTTTATGAAACATTAAATAGTAATCTCGGCAATAAACAATATTTTAGCAAAACACTGTTCATTAGTCGTAAATCTATCTGGTTGTTAGTAACAATGATAGATGTTGTTAAAAACGCAACTGAACTATATATTATAGACTTTCTTGATTTGTTTTCTTGATACAATATTTATACGTATAATTTTTTTGACGGTTGATGTCTAACGATTTGTAACTAGTCCTTTTGCCGACGTTTCGACATTTATTTATGTCATCTTCAGGGCTACAACATATTTGTTTTACAATTAGCACTACTATTACCACTATTTTGGTTATTTATTACAGTTTACATGTTCAGTAACAGAGAGAAATTGATTGATAAATCAGTTTTTTCGACTATGGATTTTTTTTACATTGACATATGGATATTTCTATTATTATTTTATTGCTTTTAATAATTGAAATATCCTTATGTCAATGTAAAAAAAAATCCATAGTCGAAATAACTGATTAATCAATTCTTCTCTGTTACTGTTCATATAAAATGTAATAAATAACCAAAATAGTAGTGCTAATTGTAAAATAAACATGTTGTAGCCCTGAAGATGACATAAATATATGTCGAAACGTCGGCAAAAGGACTAGTTACAAATCATTAGACCTCAACCCTCAAAAAAATTATATCATATATATTATAGAGCTAGCTGTTGATGTGATTTTGAAAAAAAAAATCATTAAGACATACCCACAATATCTAAGAACAACACATACAGTCAAAATTAAACGAAATTAAAATATAATTCATTAAAGTCAACCTAAAGCTACGTCTTTTATTAAACGAGTTACTGCAATCTGAATAACATAGTAAAATTGTAGAACGTTCGCAAAACCATGCTGACATTAAATAAGCAGACAGGAGAATATCTAAAACAAAACGCTGGCTTATATATCAAAGTGAAATTTCTGCCGACGTGTGGGAACCATTTCATTAAATTTATGCTTCAAGGTATGACTGCATCTTACTTACTTTGGCAAAATATACGGGGGATAACTTCATATTGAATTGCCAGACTATTTCCCTTTAAAACCGTTGTTCATTAAAAATAATTTATGTATTCAGATGTTTAGCTTAATAATAAATACTGTATATAGACTGTTTAAATAAACGAAATACTTTTAATTCGATAATATATTAAAATTAATGTTTAATCATTATTTAAAGCTGGCTAAAATCGTAATTTAGAAACACAAAGTATTTGTTCTTTATTTTATTTGTGTTACTTTACTAACATTGAACTATAAAACTAATTATTAATATCTCAAAATTTATTAAAACTTTATTAATTAATTTAATTATGCTATTTTAGTTACCAGAAATTCTGAGAAAAACTGTATTAATATTGTGAAAATTTATATTTTGTATAAGAAAAGAAAATCAATGATAAACAATAATATGAAATGGGGGAAAAAAAAGACTAAGATCTTTCAACCACAACAAGTAGTTTTCGTCAGAGTCAAAAAACCCGACTGACAAAGACTGTTGTAGTTGAAAAATTTTAGTCTTTTTTTCCCCTTTTCATATTGTGGTTTGATCATTGATTATTATTTCGCGAGTTCTTTTTTTTTTTAAAAAAAAGATAATTATTTGTTAATAGTGCGAAGTAAGTTGCAGATATAAAAAATAAACTAAGCCATATCACAATGATTACATCATACAACTTTGTAAGATGTAATCATTGCATTGATTCATGACTCATTGACTCATGAGTCGCCGCCCTGTCTTCCTGCGGGACTCTTCGCTCTTCACACCTCCTGATGACGACGATGGTCGAAATATCGATGTGAGTTATGTCTGTGTCTTTCTGTGTGTTTCCTTCGTTTTAAATTTATTTTAATATATATATATATTGAAAATGACACCAAATTTAGCTGACACCTGTTTCTTAACAAGTTTCTCAATTTTTCTAAATAACACTCTCGTTATTTCGTCTACACAATAAAGTACATCTGCTATGGTGGACATGTTTCAAATGATCAACATTCATCATCAGGACGTGAATAAGATCTAAGGTGAAATATCTGGTTTATATATACATGGAGAAGGTAGAAGGGGTTAACTTGTTAAGAAACAGGTATCAGCTAAATTTGGTGTCATTTCAATAATGTGTGTGTCAAGGTAGGACTGCTACCAAAATTTACGAATATATATATGATCAATATTTAGTAATATTGATATATAATAAAAATTATATATCAATGACTCAGTTGTTGATCATCTCTTCTTATGAATTTGTATATCATTCTTTCCAAAAAACAATTATAAAGGACCAATATTTTTTGAAAAGAATCTGTTTGAACAATTACTATTGACTAACTTATATGTGTTCATTTTGCCAATAGAATGAAGATATATCGAAAAAGTTGATACAATACTGCAAGGTAGGAACACACTCGTCACTGACCGGTGACTGTCAAAATGTTAACAAATGACATATCTCAATTTTCAAATTCTTTTTTAATAGCCATCAATATTTTGTAACTGGTCAGAAATATATTTTTTTAAATAAATATCTTTCGTTTAAATAAATTACTTATTCGGATCCAATTAAATAGAGTAGGAAAGACAAATTCTACTCTATTTTCTGGGTTGAGGCCGTTTTTTTAATTTCTACAATATTGATGTCTTTTACACCAAAAATTATAAATACAAGTTCATATATCTTCTGTTTGTCTTCTTTTAGTTTATATTATTATGGTAATATGGCAAACCGTCATACCTCGTAAGGTGATCTTTGAATCTTTGGAGCACTTTCGGACGTTGTCGATCTTCGATCGCAACTGAAACTGAAAAATATCTGATTGCCTCTGTACTTTAAAATTTCATTTAATTTTTTTTAAAGGTATATTGATCGCATCTCATGTTTGTTTAGACTCACCAGGATATCTATATTCTTACACTATTAGAAGCTAAATTTATAAAAAATATTCCCTTTTTTTTCTTTCATCATTACTGGCGTTTACAGTCATTGCAAGACAAACCAAATTGATATTTACTGCTTTGCATTGATAAGTCTTTCAGTTACTAACTAATGCTTTGTTTTTTATAGATCAATATAGATTATAATTTAAGTTACAACTAAAAATCACAAGTAATAAACTAACAGTCATGCTTCTCGATCATCACGGCTTATTGGTCGAAATAATCGAAAATCGTGAGTGTTAGTTTCTTTTTTGTATTTTCTAATTTTTTTTTTTTCAAAAATTAAGTTTGTAACCTTCTCCTAACTACTTTTAATCTCCTCTCAGTTAAACAATAACCATTCTGCAGTGACATTAGAAAAAATATATTTATACTTTTAATAATGTTAATTTGAAATCTATTTCAACCCCATAGTAAATTAAACTAACAGAGAAACTACAAATACGGGTATAATAGCTGTGAGGCCGAATGACATCAGGAAAAACATTATAAAAACAATATGTACAGGATGGAAAACCGAATGGAATAAAGAAACCACCCAACTTCGGAAAATAATGGGATCCATTGGGACAACAATGAACACTGGAACAGGAAATCGAGAAACGAATGTGATATTAAACCGCCTACGTATAAGTCACACACGAGTTACACATAGTTACCTGTTATCTAAAGAGCAAAGACCCTCATGCCCAAAATGTAAGGAAATATTGATGGTGGCTCACTTAATTGAAGAATGTCCACAATTAGAACAAGAAAGGATGTCTGCAGGCATACTTGTATCATCAAAATTGATAATAGCACTAGCCCCTGATAATAAATATTCCAACAAAGTGATATCATTCCTGAAGGAAATAAATTTATATAATAAAATATGAGGAACTAAAGAACTGAACAAAATGAGACAGTGCTAATGTCCAAGTAGACGATGCACTTATCAACCTAAATAAAAAAAAAAAAAAAAAAACGAATAAACAAACCTGTAAATCTAAGCAATGTAGATATAGTTATTTTACAAGATTTCCTAGGATTCAATGCCACTGTTTTCTGTTCATACAACCCCCCCCCCCCCCTTCTTATACATTTACAAGCGTTATACAATTTATAACGTAGTGCAATCAGTTATTATGTGGTATTTACTAATTGTAGGGTAAAAAGCTGATGAAATGGTCTCCACATATAAACAATTAATGTTATAAATAACGCGTTTCAAACACTTAGTGTTCTTCCTCAGGCATTAACTAAGAGCGAGTGTCTGTGATACTCTTGAGTGTCAGTTGTACCACAGATACTCACCCTTAGTTAATGCCTGAAGAAGAACACTAAGTGTTCGAAACGCGTTATTTATACCATTAAGTTTTTATATGTGAGGACCATTTCTTTAGCTTTTTACCCTACAACGTTATACACATGATTTTTTTTTAACTATATAAGAATAAAGGTTTTTATTGTTTTTTTTACCAAATGGTAGATACAAATATCTGTAAATAAGAAATTAAATTACCAGGCATAAATTTTGTTGGCTTTATTTGCAAAATAAACAGTATTGTAATTTTTGACTTTTGTTGTTTAAATCATTTCAAGTGATATAATTTAGTTAAAATTTTAATGAAGTTATCTCTAAATCAACTTTTTAACATATTTGTTTTATGGGAATTCAATTATTGCTTGGCGAAAATCATAATTTAAATTATCATTAAACTCAAATTATGAGTGTTAGGAAAAGTATTAAGTTTCCACACAAAAATGTTTATTATAAGAAACTAAACAACGCGTTTCGAACACTTGATGTTCTTCTTCAGGTTACATCTGCTCTGCTGGTGTGGTTGTTCGGGAGGTGAGACCAAGGAGTCTTTACTTGGAAATAAAATAAAAAAAATAAAAAGTTGAAAGAAATTAAGAATTTATAGGGAAGGTATAGTTAGAAATAAAGGAAAGTACAATAAAGAATAAGAATAAAAGAGTTGAAAGGTCAATAGTAGAAATAGATAAATAGGTAATACATAGATTAATAAAGATTAAAATAAATGAAGGATAAAAGATTAACAAAGAACAAGAAAAGATATAAAAAATAAAAGAGTTGAATGAAATTAAGAGTTAATAGGGAAGGTATAGTTAGAAATAAAGGAAAGAATAATAAAGATTAGAAAAGAAAACGTATTTTATGTTATTTATAAATATTAAAAGGCTCTCTTTTATGAATGAGTTTAAAATACACATAGGTAATAATCTCTGACTGATCTATCCGATCTCTAGCCTAGAGGTAACAATCCCTCACAAAGCTTGGAATACTTTTATTTTATGTATTTATTTATTTTTCTTTTGGGTTGAATTTAGAGTCCTCTGGAAAGCTTTACCCCTCTTAACACTGATTACTCAACTCAATATAGTGCATCTCTAATGATTCTCCATTGAAAGTTGTCAATTTTTCTTAATTAAAGTGTATTTAGAGTAAGATCTTTAAAACAATTCCTTGGTCTTTATTATTAACATGCAATCAAAACACAAAAATGTTTTAATTCAGCTGAAATATAACTCTAACGGTTATCAAATTTTTACGGAAGATTGAACTTTTATTTCTGACTTTTTTTTTCTGCGGTGCGGACTATATATATATATATACAATTAAAAGAAACGGTCCAGCGGATTTTTTTAAATAAAATAAATTCAAAACGAAGGAAACACACAGAAAGATACAGACATAACTCACATCGATATTTCGACCATCGTCGTCATCAGGAGGTGTGAAGAGCGAAGAGGTGACATGAGTCACCACCCTGCCTTCCTGCGGGACTCTTCGCTCTTCTCACCTCCTGATGACGACGATGGTCGAAATATGGATGTGAGTTATGTCTGTGTCTTTCTGTGTTTCCTTCGTTTTGAATTTCTTTTATATATATATATATATATATATATATATATATATATAGTTCAATGAACATAAAGAAACATAGAAAATCAAAAACACAAACTTACAGTCTCCAACTTTCGGCTGAACCGTCTTCAGGAGAGATAAAGAAGGGAAACCGAGCGCACTGGTACAGAGACGGTTGGAGACCAACATTGTTGCCACATACGCGCCCGGTCACAGAGAATAAGGTAGACAAGAATCAATTTAAATTAAAATAGGAATATGAAAAATATTTCTCACATTCCTATTTTTCATATTTTTCATATTCCTATTTTAATTTAAATTTATTCTTGTCTACCTTATTCTCTATGACTGGGCGCCTATGTGGCAACAATGTTGGTCTCCAACCGTCTCTGTACCAGTGCGCTTGGTTTCCCTTCTTTATCTCTCCTGAATACGGTTCAGCCAAAAGTTGGAGACTGTAAGTTTGTGTTTTTAATTTCTCTATGTTTCTTTATGTACATTGAACTGTATTTGTCCATTTCGGATCGTATTTTCATCGAAAAAGTGTATATATACACTACACTATATATATATATATATATATTATTGAAAATGACACCAAATTTAGCTGATACCTGTTTCTTAACAAGTTTCTCAATTTTTCTAAATAACACTCTCGTTATTTCGTCTACACAATAAAGTACATCTCCTATGGTCGACATGTTTATATATATATATATATATTTGTAAAATTTGGAAGCAGTCCTTCTTTTAAGCATATTTCGTTAACAGCTGACAGTATTTCGCTGATGTCATTTTCTTCACTAGTTTTTCAAGGTTTCTGAATACCTTCTTCTTTCCTTCATCCAAACGTTGGAGAATGTTAATTAAGTTGGAACCGACATGTTTCGACTGGCTTCCAGTCATCTTCAGGGTGATTAATTAAACAAAGAAGAAAATTATTAGTCTTTGGAGTTGGTATTAAGACACATTAAGACACATTTAAACTTTTACTGTATAATGTGTCTTAATACCAACTCCAAAGACTAATAATTTTCTTCTTTGTTTAATTAATCACCCTGAAGATGACTGGAAGCCAGTCGAAACATGTCGGTTCCAACTTAATTAACATTCTCCAACGTTTGGATGAAGGAAAGAAGAAGGTATTCAGAAACCTTGAAAAACTAGTGAAGAAAATGACATCAGCGAAATACGGTCAGCTGTTCAACGAACTATGCTTAAAAGAAGGACTGCTTCCAAATTGTACATATATATATATAACATTAAATTACACAAAGCACGACACAGAAAAAAGAATAAAAAGAACACTTAAAGAATTCAATATTTCGAACTGTTGTTCATCATAATTAACAACAAGTTTATTAAGGTGTTACCTTAAGCTCGGTAAGGTCGAGGTGACTTACAGTACATACTGAAGCCAGTCACTCTCAGCTCTGATTTGACAGAATTGAGCCGTGGCGACGTGTTATCGTCTTCCACCTGCCTTACTTCCTTTTAAAAACTCATTTCATTGTTATTGTTGTCTTTAGTACCCAGTGGTTCATGAATAAACGTAGTCCATTCTATTCTAGCCGATTCAATTTCCAGAGAAATTTATTAATTATTCTCTCCTTATCTGTTTCTGCTTAAATAGAATTCTCATAATGCTTCACCTAGAACTGAAATCATTCGGTGAAATATCAGTACAACGGAAAAATCGAGCACTGGCATTAGATTATTTTCATCGGTATAATAGCATAATTACTATAATATCATCAATGGGTTAATTGTGTCATTGGTATAATATTATCATTGGTATAATAGCATCATTGGTATAATCGTATCATTGGTATAATATATCATTGTATAATTATATCATTGGTATAATATATCATTGTATAATTATATCATTGGTATAATAGCATCATTGGTTTAATCGTATCATTAGTATAATATCCATCATTGATGTAATTGTATCATTGGTATAATAGCATCATTGGTATAATCGTATCATTGGTATAATATCCATCATTGATGTAATTATATCATTGGTATAATAGCATCATTGGTATAATCGTATCATTGGTATAATATCCATTATTGACGTAATTGTATCATTGGTATAATATATCATTGTATAATTATATCATTGGTATAATAGTATCATTGGTATAATATCCATCATTGATGTAATTGTATCATTGGTATAATAGCATCATTAGTATAATTATATCATTGGTATAATAGCATCATTGGTATAATAGTATCATTGGTATAATATCCATCATTGATGTAATCGTATCATTGGTATAATATCATCATTGATGTAATTGTATCATTGGTATAATAGCATTATTGGTATAATTGTATTACTGGTATTACATTATCATTCTTAGAAGTGTGATAATAAACTAACACCCTTTAAAGACGACCTACATTATTCACTGACAACACTATTTTATTCGTAAAAAAAAATTAAAAAATATTAGACCGCTGTATTCTTACATAATTTCAAATAGTAAACAGAATTAATATTATGGAACTAATAATTCAAATTTGAACTTTTATTATCTGTAGAATAGAAGCAAAGGACTTAGTGTTTTTATGAGGAAAGATTAAATATCTTTTCCTTGCTTCTATATTACTCCATAACAATAAAGTTTTATTTTAAACATGGACTATTCACGTGTTCAAATATTTAACTTCTAAAACTATTTAACTAAAATTTATTTATTATTTGGAAAAGAAAAATTGAATATTCAAATGTACGAATGATAAAATCACAATATGAAATGGGAAAAACAAGACTAACATCTTGCAACCGCAACAAGTGGACTGCGTCAGAGTGAAAAACTGCCCAACAACCCATTTCATATTGCGGTTTGATCATTGATTGTTATTTCACGTGTTTATATCAAATTTTGTTATCAAATGTATGAATTCAAAACTATGGACTTATTTTTCAATCAAAGGCAATTGACTTATATAAATTTACAACAAAAAACTACACCTTTTTTTTTTCAAGGATTATTTATGTTTACAATTTATGATTCTTTATTGTCGTTTGGAAATTTAAAGCAGGGGTGAACCTTTGTTTGCTTGTGGACCCCCTGGAGGTGTTTTACTATATATTTTTTGGAGGTTTTACTATATTTAGTTGACAGCTAGCGGATAGTTTTTACTCTTTCTTACTGTATTCCTTTGTTTCCCCAAACATCCCTTTCTGATGGATTTCCTTGTGGTAGGAGATAGCCGATGTAAAAGCTGTCCATAATTCATTTTATTCACTTATTTTACACAAATGCTTACTATTAATTTACGATTACACTTAACTATTAAAAATTAACAAGATTGGAAATAGGCAAAAAATTTGTAAATACATCTATACAAGAAGGACTGCTCCCTATATTTACTAAAATATATATATATATATATATATATATATATATATATATATATATAGGGCCCATTGTTCAGTCTATGTGCGTTCCCTGGTGGGAATGCCACTGCAACCTAGATTGTTGTCCACTACTACTGATAACTATATTATAAATACTCTACTATTTTAATCCTTCAACTTTAAAATAGCATTATTAGAAAATTAAAAATTTAATATACCTGGATTGAAATAAATGGATGTATATCATCAAAATCCTCTAAGAAAAAAAAAAAAACAATAATAATAAATATCATTGGTAAAATGTGACAAAAAAGAAGAGGTCATTTGCATAGTGAAACCTTTTAATGGGGGAGGGTTGTTACTTTAATTTGTTGAAAGATTAAAAAAGAACTATTGGTCCTTTGTTATCTAAAAGGATTAGGCTTAAGGAATTTTCTTTTTTTTTTTTTTTGTACATTGAAGCTGAGATGTTGACAATGATATATCTCGGTCATTAGTTGGCTTGTCAGAACTTGAAAAATGATTGTATTCATACAATATAATTAAGATGGATTCTGTTAATGAGTAACGTCTTCTTTTAACTAACTAAAGATTTTTGGAAAAAAAAAAAAAAACTCAATTGTTTAAACTTTATTGAAAAATTTCACTTTTAATTGTTTGTAATGAATTAATCGTTATATCAATCGATATTAAATTATTGTTTTTTTTTTTAGTTTTCATGTTTTAGGGTTCACCAGAATAATTTATTTTATTCTCTCTCTCTGTTTGTCTCTCACTCTCTCTCTCTCTCTCTCTCTCTCCTCTCTCTCTCTCTCATATATATATATATATATATATATATATATATATATATATATATATATATATATAATTTTAAATTACACAAAGCACGGCACAGAAAAGAGAATACAAAGAAAACTTACAGAATTCAATATTTCGAACTGTTGTTCGTCATCAGGAGAGTAGACTAGAAGAGAGGACGAAGTGAGAGAGATCTCCCCACGTCGAAGAACGGAGCGCGAATATATATATATATATATATATATATTGTGGTTTGATCATTGATTGTTATTTCACGTGTTTATGTGTAATCTTTATATATATATATATATATATATATAAATATTAATAGTCTGATAATCTGGTTACTAGCCGTTGCGTGCTTGGTCTCCCTTTCTCTTTTCTCCTGAAGACAGATTACCCGAAAATTTGAGTCTGTAAGTGTGTTTCTTTTACTTTCTGTTCTACCTATCTCCAATTTTGAACTGTTATATATATATATATATATATATGATCAAACCACAATAAGAAATGGGAAAACAATACTAAGATCTTTCAACCGTAACAAGCGGTCTTCGTCAGAGTCAAAAACCCAACTGATCAGTTGGGTTTTTGACTCTGACGAAGACCGCTTGTTACGGTTGAAAGATCTTAGTCTTGTTTTCCCATTTCTTATTGTGGTTTGATCATTGATTGTTGTTTCACGTGTTTATGTGAAATCTTTTTATATATATATATATATATATATAACAAAATTTCACAAGAACATGAAATAACAATAAGTAATTAAAACACAATATGAAATCAGGAAAAAAAACTAAGATCATTCAACCACAACAAACTGTCTTCGTCAGAGTCAAAAACAAACACAGATGGGATTGTGACTCTGACGAAGACCGCTTGTTAGGGTTAATCATTGTGTGTTTTGATCATTGATATATCAATATGATATATATTGGAAAAATTGTAGGGAGATCTGTTAAATATTTAAAAGGAAATCCTATTTTAGCCTCTTCAGGAGCACGCTTTATATTTAAGCTAGTTAAATGAATTAAAAATGAAATAATAATTAGATAAAAATAAAATATATAATTCTTAACATTATTTAAGTAGAAATATTGAATAAAAATACTAATTCTTTTTAAAATTAAACGCAAAGATTTTGAATATACAATTTCACCTCAGCCTTTTTCTAAGGAAAGATTAATATTGTAGGAAAGTCGTAAAGAAGGCTTACTTAAAAAATAAGTTCTAAACTTTGGTATAAATCACATAGTCCCTAAAAAAAATGAATATATATATCAAGATTTCTCATAAACACGTGAAATAACAATCAATGATATATTAGATGATATATATATATATATATATATATATATATTCTATGTTTTGTTATTGAGAGCTAGGTCAAATAACAATAACAAAACATAGAATAGAATAGAAGAGGTCAAGAACAATTTTTGGAGTATATATATATATATCAATATCACAGTTGGTATAAAAATGAATTTATTCACTTCCACTTGACAAGTTAAACTGAAGATCATTGAAAAAGAGTTGAACCATGAACAGAAAGGACTGGTTGGCGTGATTTCAGAGAATAGGAACAAAACTAAAATGATTATGGAATAGAGATTTGTCTTTCTCTTCGGCAAACATCGTGTGCTTCCGTCTTGACCCGAAAGGAAAACTATCGATACACTGCTTACATGATTTGTAACGTGATGACTGCTTATTTGCTTCTCGCTTCTGTAGAACTTTAGCGAAAACCAGTTCGCCGTTTTTTTCACTGTTTCCGAGTTTTGCTCCGTAGATACCTACTTTTTTAGAGGTTTGCTTCCCAAGGCGGGATATTTCACCGTTGACAGCGGGACATACGGTCAACTTAATTATATTAATTAAAAATTACAACCTTTTTTTATATCTATAATAATTAATCAAATGATTATTCACCAGTTAAATAATTAAACTAATTATTATTGAAAAAAATGTTTACTAATAGTACATTTCAGGAAAACACATTCATCAATTTCATTCATAAATTCTCGTCCAGTAAATGAAATTTTTCGAATCAACTTTAATTTGGTTTTCTTCATAGTACTTACAACATAGTAAGCTTTCAAAATTTACGACTACTCATGTTCAGCTTCGAAAAAAATAAAGTTGATTAATTTTTAGTTATTATTAGGTATTTTATAGTTTTGTTACCCTATTCTGATAAATTGTGTTCAGGACATCGTTGCTAAATTAATTTGATGAACGATGATATCAAATGTGATATATGTATTTAGATAATATGTATTTAATAGTATTTATATAATATGCATATTATTAATATTATAAAACAAAACTAAAGTTTATCAGATTATCGGTCAGTTTCTCATGACCAATATTTAAAACCTTTTTTATAAGACTACAAAACAGAGAAAATACAAAAAATAATTCAGTCATACAAACATCAAACCTATATAAAAAGCGCAATTAATTACAGATAAGAAATCACCACAGAAATTGTAATAATAGGTTAGTGAGAGAACTTACAGAAGTATACAATTTTTGAACCTGAAGAACTCACCGAGTCTTGATAAACTTTAGTTTTATTTCTATTCCACAGTCGATACTTTTATCAATATTAATATTACATAAATACTATATTGTCAATATTATATATTAATTAATATATAATATATAATTACTTATATATAACATGTATAAACAATGATCAAACCACAATATCAAATGGGAAAACAAGACTAAGATCTTTCAACCGTAACAAGCAGTCTTCGTCAGAGTCAAAAACCCAACTAGAGACTGTAACTGTGTGTTTTTAATAATTTTATGTTCCTTTATCTACATTGAGCATTATTGGTCTGTTTCTGATAGTATTTTCATCGAAAATGTGTATATATAGCCAACAGTTTTTGACTCTGACGAAGACCGCTTGTTACAGACAAGCTTGTTTTCACAGTTCATATTGTGGTTTGATCATTGATTGTTATTTCGCTTGTTTATGTGAAATCTTTTTAACATATGTAATATATAGTAATGTATATAATATTAATTTATCATTATAAACTAATAATTATAATTATTATATTGTAATACATATTCTATAATTTATATAGTATGCATATTATAGAATAATAAGTTATATACACATTAATGATACAATACGCAATTAAAATAATTATAAGAAGAATGTCCCATACAAGCCATCCAATCAAAAATACTCAGAAAACTCTCGCATCTCCCATTTTACGTCCCAAATATAATCATTCACCGAGATCTTAAAGTCCCTTTCGTTCTCGACTATGCAAAAGATCGCTATAAAAAATTCCGCAGTAAACTCTCAACTCATCCAAACCCACTTGCTCAAAATCTTTCCCAACTAGTAACCCCCCACAAACACTGCAAAGACGACTAAAACGACAATGGCCACGTGACTTTCTGTCACCCTAAAGCTGAAACATAGTTACGGAGTGCCACCAATTCACGTCACATAATCAAAAAAGCTAAAGGAGTAACCCTAAATCAAAATTACTTCTAAATACATGAAATTGTAGTCGAAGTATCAAGGAAAAAAAAAAGAATGTAATGAATTTGAGATTTGAATGTAATGATGAGTTATGTTTGTGAAATAGTTAAATTTCAAAGTCTTATGAGGGGGTTGCAGTCTACAGTGTCTGACTACAGCAATCTTAATGAGTATTTTGTCTGCATATTTGTTATTCATATATAACTAATTAGAATATATTATTATATATTAAAGTATAGTCATTTATTATTTAAACAAAGATGTGTGTAAAGGGATTGGGCGGTTATGTAGAAAGTCAATTGTATTTCGAATTGTCTATGAAAAGGATGCCAAATAGTCTTAGAATAGACCATCACTTGCGACACGAGTCTAGGTCTAAAGATCACTTAGAAAAGAAGCTTTGTTATCTGGAATTACTAGAAAGCCTTATTGAATTTTGCAAATCTATGAGAATAGGCGAAAGTTGTTTGGGTGTAAATCAGTATGTTCTATTAGGACCAATACTTTTCGGCTGACATTTGAACCGGTCTTTTTCACAAATGAGATGTCTGTCTAGGTCTATCTGAATGGGACCCAAATAACTTTGATCAGCATGAACAAGTAACAGGGATTTTCCCTCAACTAGGAAACTATTATTTGTTGTTTATTTCCCAGTGCCCACATTTATAAGGCTTTCAACTTTTAGTGCTTTTCTAGGAGGATCAAAAAATGCGTCTCATTTATTATTTGGCACCCATTTTAGTAATGAGTGAAGTCAACTACTTTTCACCTGTTCATTCTACAATTGAGAACCCTAAATTTTTCCTAACTCACGTTTATTTACACTAGGGATCTTTAACTATTACCTGACATCATACAGGCTTGAGACCGACGGTTTAACGTTCTCTCCGAGGAACAACGTTCTCAAATTTGAATAAATCGAGGTCCAGATGGAGTCGAACCCCAGATCTACCAGTTCAGAAGCGAGTACGGCAATCACTGAGCTAACCTGCCCCCCCCCCCCCCCACCAGTCAGAAACTGGATCGAATTAAGTATTTTACTGGATACTCAAATCACAATATTTATTTATTGTGATTTTTCTGTATATATATATATATATATATATATATTAGTGTATTTAAGTAGCAGACCTTCGTTAATACATGCACAGTCAAATTTCTTGCCAATTTTTCTATGAATGATTTTTCGGTATGAATGATTTTGGAGATTAATTGCACTTAGTACCTAACAAATGGAAGTGTCAGATCAGAAAACTCGAGAAGCTATACCGAAAAATCATTTCGGTAAGAAATTGGCAAGAAGTTTAACTATATATATATATTGGTGTATGAAGGCAGCAGGTCTTCTCTTAAACAGGTATAATTAAAGTTGGCAGCAGCTTCTGCGTTGACCAATTTCTTACTGATGTTCTCTAGTTTCCTAACTAGTTTTCGGTAACTTTTGGGTATTTTCCAAAGGAGTTCTGATAACGATATGAAAGGAAAGAAGTTGAACCCTTAACACTTTAACACTAAAACTATAATTTGAAACTTAATCTAAAACACAAGCTTTCGGCTCACATTAGCCATCATCAGGTAAAAACGAAAATATTAAACAAGGCAAAAAGGTACAGTACAAAGGGCAGTTAACAACTAACTATTATAGAAAAGTAAGAAATGCGAAAGGGAGGAAGGTGGTGAGTGGGAGGGCATGCAGGGCAGGGCACTGCACCCTAACTACCTGCTTGTCCCCTCACCGACCTCTCTTACTATCTTAAAAGTATTATCAATTTTTTTTTTTTTAACTCGGTATATATATGTATATATATTCCCCCCCCCCCCCAATCGAGTTAAGTCTCCTTCGTGGTCTGAATAGGTCATCCCTCTCCCGGATGATTTTATATTGGGAGTCGTAAATTTTGCTTAACCAAAGAGTTGAGTATTTTTTAACATCTTTATTTACAAATATACAACTACGCATATTCTGCGTAATAGGCATATGTGGTAATAGATTACACCAGGGGTTCTGTCTCAACCTTTGTTTGCTTGTGGACCCCCTAAAAGCTACTTTTGGACCCCCTAAAAGCTACTTGTGGACCCTCTAAAAGCTACTTGTGGACCCCCTCTCCCCCGGATACTTAAAAAACATAATTATACAAAGTTATAAATAAATATTTGTTTTTAGGTAAATGAATATCGTTAATTATGAAATAATTTCATTACATCTATAACGCATGCGAAAATACAAAAATGTTTTTAAAACAATAACAAAATATTTCTTCATTAACATTTTATAAAGTACCCTGAAATAAATTGTAACAGAATCAATTTTTAATGTACCATAAAGAGAAGTGCAATAGAAAATTTTAAAACATTGGAACATTTTAACAAACTGATGAGGATATTAGGCCTTATATTTTAATTATGTGTGAATATTGTACGGCCAAAGATTACTACGCTTTGGTTTATTTTTTGTTTGCTGATAAATTCATTTAAACTTAACATAGAGCTCTAACCACGTGTCATGGACCTTCAGAATACTACTTTCCTCATGGACCCCCAGTAATCCTCTGTGGACCACGTTGAGAACCACTGGATTACACAATTACATCGATGCACATGAGCAAAGAATGAAACCCACTGGTTCAACTTTCCACTTTGGTTTTTTTTTTTTTTTTATTTTAGTATATTATTGTAATAGTAGATCCTTATACTGTAATTGGCCCAGTAGTCATATTACACTAAACATTGACTTTTAGTTATTTATTAGTTCTTTATACAACATTATTATATCTAAAATAAAACAAAACAAATTTCAAACAATTAAATTAATCTTGAAATAGAATATTTAATTAAATGTTATTTCAAAAATATTATTATGGCAGTGGTGTATCCCTCGTTAAATGTATGATAACTTTTTTCTACAGATTACAAAACCAAATTGGAAGTCTTCTTTTTGATTGGGAATACGTATATTGTTGACTTGGCTAAATAATTGGTTTTGTTGAAATTCAAAATCATTCAATGAATATTATTCTTCGTGTATTTTATTTGTTTTAATTGGGTTTATTTACTACTGGTCCAATTTTTTTATATAACAATGCATATGTAAGTAATTGGATATCTCGTTACTGACAGACTATACTCTTTTTTTCTCTGAGGCACAGTATTCCGGTGGTACTGTTTACTGAATATTTTGAATTTGAAAGGCTCTCACAAATGGGACACCAGATCTTTTGACTCCCTCATTCCATTACTATTGCTGTTTTTCGTTCTGATAAATCTGTTTTGATCAAGTTTGACCTGTTTGATTTTCACTTGTAAAGAAATTTAATATATATATATATATATATATATATATATATATATATATATAAAGATTTCACATAAACACGTGAAACAACAATCAATGATCAAACCACAATAAGAATGGGAAAACAAGACTAAGATCTTTCAACCGTAACAAGTGGTCTTCGTCAGAGTCAAAAACCCAACTGAACACTAGATACAGAAAACATCTGGTGAGAAGTTGAGAAGAGTGGGAGGGAAGAGTGGTATTTTAAAAGGGTGAAAGTGCAGGAAAGGACTAATGTCCAGAAAGGGATGTTTGGGGAAACAAAGGAGTACAGTAAGAAAAAGTAAAAAACTATCCGTTAGCTGTGAACCCTCTTAGAAGAAGGCTATTGCCCTCGTGACGAAAGTATCAAGTTTGAAGAGACCGTTACTAATGTTTATAATATTAGATCTATTAAATTTAATTAGAGACGATTCAATAATATTTCTTAACAACATTGATTTTTCATAGGTAATAAATTTAGCTCCTGTCCAATCAATATGATGATTTTCATTTTTTATATGCAAGAATAAGGCACTACTTTTTTCCTGTCTACTTACGTTATATTGGTGTTGTTTTACACGTGTCTTTAATGATTTACCAGTTTGACCAATATAAATTTTATGGCAATTTTTGCACGGAATTTTATAAATACCAGCGGACTCCAATTCGCTTGGAGAGTTTTTAATTAACATATTACCCATGTTATTACGATTAGAAAGATCTTGTTAAAAGATCTTAGTCTTGTTTTCCCATTTCTTATTGTGGTTTGATCATTGATTGTTATTTCACGTGTTTATGTGAAAGCTTTATATATATATATATATATATATAATATAGATTAGTATAGGTTGGCAGTAAATCTTCATGGAGGCATATTTTGTTGAAATGTACCGCAGCTTCTGCATTAACGACTTTCAAACTAAGCTTTTCCAGTTTCCTGACAGTCTTACGAATAGAAGCTGGTAATTCCTAAATAAGTTGTCCAAAAGACAATAAGACAATTTGTTGAAACACTTTAATAAATATCAACAATTTTAATACAACTGAAAAAACTAACATCACAGGTAAAGAATTTAACATAACTTACAAGACCATTATCTAGCTTTCGACTATTCCATAGTCATCGTCAGGTTGGGTCTTACATTTTTGCAAAATTTGGAAATTTTAAAATTTTTAAAAAACAATATAATAATTTAAACAATTTTGAAATAAACTTATGAATATAAATAAAAGTTAGCAGGTCCAAACAAGTTACTAAATGTAAAGAGTTTTTCATCCTGTCGTAGGCCAATCAATTAGCATCCCTATTGATCTTGTAACTGCTTCCAAAAATTCTCATGATTGGTATTACACCCATATCGCATGTCTGGCCATTAATTGAGGGATTTAAATCTTTGATATATAAAGCTTTATATATATATATCAGTTCAAACATGAAGAAAACAAGCACACAGAGAAAGAGACACACTTACAAACTTAAATTTTCGGATGATCCCAAAATTTAAGTTTGTAAGTGTGTTTCTTTCTCTGTGTGTTGCTTTTCTTCATTTTTGAACTGATTTGCGTCCAGTTTGGATCGTTTTTTCGAATTTTGAGTGGAGATATATATATATATATATATATACACTTTTTTGATGAAAATATGATCCGAAACAGACAAATACAGTTCAATGTACATAAAGAAACGTAGAGAAATTAAAAACACACACTTACAGTCTCTAATTTTCTGTTGAACCGTCTTCAGGAGAGATAAGAAAGGGAAACCAAGCGCACTGGTACAGAGACGTTGGAGACCAAATTATATATTTGGTAACCGAGACTGTAAGTGTGTGTTTTTAATTTCTCTACGTTTCTTTATGTACATTGAACTGTATATATATATATATATATATATATATATATATATATATATATATATATAATATTATATATATACAACAAGATATCATATGAACAACTGAAATAACAATCAATGTCCAAACCACGGTATGGAATGGTGGAAAAATACTAAGGTCATTTAACCGTAACAAGTATATATCCATTGTAATCTTAATGTAATGTACTTTAATGTTACAAAAACCAATAGCAAGACTAAGATCTTTCAACCGTAACAAGCGGTTTTCGTTTTATATGCATAAAAATCACAGTAAAAAACACGTGATGCAATCAATGAAGTTTAAACCATAGAGAAAAAGGAAAACAATTGGAATAACTGCTCTGAGGTCTTTTACTTTATGCCATCAGAGAGCAAACTAAGTAACATAAATGCAACTTTATATATATATATATATATATATATATATATGTTTCACGGTAAATCACAAACACAGAACAAAGAAAGAAACAAACACACTTACTCTTTTTTCCTGAAGACGGATTACTCAAAAATTTGAGTCTGTATGTGTGTTTCCTTACTCTGTGTGTTACTCTTCTTGAATTTTGAACTGGTATTGTGTCCAGTTTGGATTGTGTTTCGTTTTATTAAGTGAAATATATATATATAACAATGCTCTAAGGCCTTTCGTCAACACATCGTCAGAGAGGAAATGAACTAAAAAATAATAAATACTTGTTAACCTTGGTTGATTGAAGTCTCTAGAATTGTTGGTAACCCTAAATGTGCTTAATGATGAAGAAGTTTTCATCTGTTTAATTATTCCGCTAATCAAAACTTCATCCAATTTATAAAGTCCTGGGCTATTTTTTATTAATTTCTTCATAAAAGTTCTTTATGAGTGGGCACTTTCTACAATATTTCTTCTTCTTTCCGAAGACACAAATATTACTTCATTTGCTTCATTCCAGTTAATCACATGATTACTGTTTCTTATGTTACTGAATAACAAGGCACTCTTTTCGTCTTCTCTTCTGTTCGAATATTTGTGTTGTTTCATCCTTGTAAAAAGACCTTTACTCGTCTGTCCAATGTAAGACATTTCGCAGTCAGTACATATTATCCTGTATACACAACAGTCCTTTCTTCTTGGCTTATTTTTGACAAATCTGTTAAACAAGTTACCATCATTCCGAACACAACAAAAACGTCCAACTTTTTCAAAAATGAAGGCATATCTTTCATACAAGGATTGTGTGGAATGACTAACAAATTCCTTCTTGTGAACTGTTGTTCATTATATATTATTCAAATATCTCTACATGTTTTTTGTTAATTTATTTAAGAATTTAAACTGTGACACAAAGAAAGGATCATAACGAATACTCACTTTTCAGTATTTCGACCGTTATGGCGGTCGTCCTAGAAAGAAACATAACAAAGGCTCACGTTTCGGTCGAAATATTAAAAAGTGAGTCTTCGTTATGTTTCTTTATATTTTTGCAGTTTACGTTAAGTGTTATCAGTCCCTCTAGACCACATTTCGTTTATCATGTGTACATATCTATATATATATATCTGGTTAAAATTTGCAGCAGCTTCTGCATTCACTAACTTTGCGCTGGTGGCCTCGATCCTTCGGGCGATTTTTCTTTCTTCTGGTCCAGTTGCATAACATTGTCCTAAGACATCGTCAATATTTTCGAGTTTGACCATATAAACGTTGGTCATCATCAGGTAGAGATGCTTTATTAAGAGCTTAAATAATGGTATTAAGCGTCAATCTGATTGGTATTTAAGCTCTTAATACAGGATCTCTACCTGATGATGACCAAGGTTTATATGGTCGAAAGCTCGTAAAATATTGACGATGCTCTAGGACAGTATGTTATTGTAACTGCAGCCTGAAGAAAAAAATCCCGAAGGATCGAGGCACCAGCGCAAAGTTAGTGAGTGCAGAAGCTGCTGCAATTATATACCAGATATATTGAGAGAAGACCTGCTGCCAACGTATTCTAATATATATATATATATAATCATATATTACCACATTATATTACCATAATATATATATATATTACCATATTACCATACCATAAAGGTATAGACTGCAGAATAGAAACAAAACTATAATTTATCAGGACGCGGTCAGTTCTTCAGGTTCAACTCTCATTGCCAACGTTTGGGTTTTTATTTAAAACCTTTTTCATGGGCCTATAAAACAGAGGAAATATAAGAAATAATTCAATCATTCAAAAATCATACATAATAAAAAGCGTAATTAGTTATAATTAAGAAATTACAATAGACATTTTGACAATAGGTTAGTGATAAAACTTACAGAAGTATAATTTTTGAAGCAGAAAAACTAAGTATTACATTACAAATTATTTTACAAATAATTGTAAAATTATTAAACTGCCTCTTATTAAACTTGAGTATGATATGCTAAGCTCTAAATATGATAGTGGAAATTTGAATTTAATTCTCTTTTAGATGGTTTATTAGATTTTAGGAGAGAATTATTGATGGAGATGAAAAGCGTGAATTTGATTATTAATCCCTTGGAGTAGTAATATATATAGTAAACTGTAGTATAACAATAATGTATTACTAAATATATTGATTTGATTTATAGATAAATATAGTTCTTTATTGTGGAGAGCTTTGTCCCCTTATTTTCAGTTGAATTGTATTCTTTTGTATAGCGAGAGAAATATTTCCTACATTCTTCTTACGACTTAAAGGTGTATATTTTACCTTAGCAGTTCTTTTTGCAACGTATTTTGTGAATAAATGAGGACAAAAGAGCCGGTTTTATAGTAAACTTTGAAGCTGAAATCGCTCAGTTTACATTTAGCAATGCTTCCTTTAAAGGAAAATCTCTGGTGTTAGAAACTAGCCAAGCGAACAATATAAGTAGCAGACTTAAGAGATGAATGGATTCTTTGGTAAATGTTTTCAAGTTATCTTCAATAATGGATGGGTACAATTGGCTCTTCTTCTTTTTTTTAAAGAACTCTTAAGCTCTATTGATTACTAGGCAAAAAAACTAAACAAGTGTTAAATTCGGATATTTCAAAAATAAAAATCTGGGGTGGCCTACACTCAACTTTACTATAAGTAAACATAATATCATACTTCTTGAGTATATAATGTATAATGTTCCATTCTGCTATACTTAAATAATAGGAGATATTTATTAGTCCTTCATTCATGGAGGTTTTACGAAGAGTGATTGATCCACTTATCAATACCTATGCTTATTTTTGTATATCACACTACTGATCTATATAATATCATAGTGTGATATTATGGGATTCTTCCTGAGGAAGAACACTACGTGTTCGAAACGCGTTGTTTATATCATTAAAATTTTTATATGTGGAGACCATGTCATTAGATTTTTACCCTACAAGGATAATATCATTAGCATAACTACAGCAGTAATAACATTTTTGAAAAGTGAAAAGGTAGATTTCGTGTCACGAAATTATCTCTTACAGGAGAATATGACATTTGTTCCAACAGATAGTGGATTTCTTACATAGTTTACCTAGCCTCCTTATAAATTGAATATTTAAGACAAATTTTCCCATTTAAAACTTGAAAATATTCCTATTTAGATCTAAGAAAAAATGTTATTTTAAGATAATTTTTGATTTTAGATGTAGGATAATTACATTTGTTATTTTTGAAAGGATGTTTTCAGTTTTGAATTGTGGTTTACAGTTTTGATCTTTTATAAAATTATTATTCTGGGAATTTATGGCTTCCTAGTATTGAATAAAAATCCCATTTCTTTCCATTTGTCAAAAATCATATATACAATTCACTCTGAGCGAGTGTTATCTTTTTCCTGCGTGCTGTACTCTGTTATAAGGTTGCAGTGAAAAAATATATTAGTAATTAACCAGTTTTACATACTAAAATCAAAGTCAAAGCCATCTATGTAGTCGGCTTTAAAACTTTTGTAACTGGAAGCTTGAAATTAGAAAAAAATAATAGATATTTGGATACATACTTACAAATAACAATCTAACTTTGGATAGATACTCATCTGTCTATCCATCCATGCACACAACAAAACACACACACACATACACACACACACACACACTCACACGACTTCTGGTACATCAAAAAATGTAATTCCGTCAAAAACACGAGATCGAATTTTTTCACGATGACTCTTTACAAAGTTAGTCTTTGTTTCCTCCAAGACTAAGTAAGTCTTTGTTTCCTCAAAGACTAAGTAAGTGTTTGTTTCCTCAAAGACTAAGTAAGTGTTTGTTTCCTCAAAGACTAAGTAAGTGTTTGTTTCCTCAAAGACTAAGTAAGTGTTTGTTTCCTCAAAGACTAAGTAAGTCTTTGTTTCCTCAAAGACTGGCTCTCATACGTAAGGTCTTGGTGTGTGGAGAGGAGTGGCCCGTTAGGCCTTCCTCATTAATTAATAACTGTTATTATAAAGAATTTGTAAAATTTTTGCACAGTATAGACATTAAAGAAAAAAAATATTATAATGTTGAATTATGAATGAATGTAAAATAGTAAAATAAGTATTTCGTAGTGTTAATGAAAGACGTATTGTGTACAATATGACGATGAAGCATGTAATAAACAGTGGAACATGCTGGAATAAAATACAAAATAAAAAAAAAAGTTACTCATTGGTTCAAAATAAATATATGTTTGAATATAAATAGTAAAAATAAATCTGAGAAAATATAACAAATAAGAATATAAAATAGACGAAATAATTAAGCAAATAAAAGAAAAACAACGAATTTATCTACTATTTTAGTAAACATAACCTGAATCTCATTTCTGGATTGTTTGCTCAAAATATTGTATTTTAAACATTACCTCTGTTTGGTATTTAATTTTTAATTGGTATTTACTTTTTTAAAGTAAATATGAAATCTAGTTTTCTTGCATTATAAACAAAAAAAAACAGTTTTTTTTTTAAATATATGTTTTGTTGTCTGCAATGTATTCATTAATTGCATTTAAATAAATTCAGAGTGGTAAAATTATCCTCGATTTCATTTAGGTTTTAGGATTGGATTTACGGATTAATTTGCATGAAATAAAGGTCCATTTTATGCATAAAGTATAGTCATTGCACCTTTGCATAATTGTTATTCTTTCATACATAACAAGGGTTTGTAACTGAGTCGCATTATTTTAGCTGGGTTTTATCTTCTGCTTTTCCTTGGAAAGTTTTGCATAATAAATATAATTCTACAGAAAACGACCAGAGTGAATAAAACAGTATCACAATTTTCTCCTAATCAAAATTCTTACCACAGACTCCTGAGTCATTATAGTTCATTATTAATTAATTAATAACTAAGCTTTAATATATATACTTTAGAGTAAAAAGCTAAATGAAATGGTCTCCACATATAAAAAGTTAATGGTATAAACAACGTGTTTCGAACACGTAGTGTTCTTCCTCAAGCATTAACTAAAAACTACAATGTTATCAGAGAGTTCTCTATAGAACAAAGTAAATATAGTACAAAACAAAAATAAAATAAAATAAGGAAGAGAGTACAAACCTAAGGGTGAATTACCTAAGGACTAACGTACCTAAAGGCCTTAGGTTTCGAACAACAACAGTTTGAAATATCGAGAATTCCGTATGTGTGCTTTTTTTCGTTTGCTTTTTTATTCGTGCTTTGTGTAATTTGAAGTTATATATATATATAAACTACATTAATATAAAGAACATACAGAAAAGAAACAGAAACTACTATTAATTCGATAGCTCGTCATCAGATTAAAACGATCGCTCCGTAGCAGACCACGACACTATACTGCTCGTGGTCTGCCTACGAGCGACTCGTTTCTAACTCCTGATGACGAAGCTATCGAAATATAGTAGTGAGTTTCTGTTTCTTTTCTGTATGTTCTTTATGTTAAAGTAGTTTATTTAGTTCGTGGAATCGTTTCATTTAATTGGTATATATATATATATTATAAATATATATATATATATATAATATAATTTAAAAAAAACAAAGAAGGAAACACACAGAAAAACTCACCGCCCTGCCTTCTTGCGGGACTCTTTGCTCTTCACACCTCCTGATGACGACGATGGTCGAAATATCGGTGTGAGTTATGTCTGTGTCTTTCTGCGTGTTTCCTTCGTTTTGAATTTATTTTATTTAAAAATGTCCGCTGGACCGTTTATTTTAATTGGGTATATATATATATATATATTGCAAAGTTCATATCCCAAGAATTGCATTCATTTTATGTCTGTTTTATCTTTCAGTATTACTACTGCTCTCTATATAGTCTTTCATTATGCTTATGTTTATCTATTTCCTTAACTGCCAACATGACGTCGTTGCCACTTCCTTTTTATACTTTTCTCCTTATATTCTTACCCTGCATCACTTTTTACCTCGTTTAAGCTAACTTAATACATACTTCAAAATGAAGTGTATATCAAGTAACATTACCATTGTCTACTTCATTTTGATAGTGTTATAAAGTTAACTATCTCACTTATAAGCGATCTCATTCCGTTACACCCTTTTTTGGTAAATAATTTCATTTAATGGATGTATTCTGTTGTATAAATGAACTAATTAGAATGCAAGAATGTTTAGCTGATAGAATTTAGCTGTGATGGGAAGAGATACAGCGGGCATTATGATAAGACATGAGAGACTAGCGACTCAATTCTCTACAATATCCTCTTAACTCCTCGTGTTGACAGACGAGACTGAACTCCTGTCAGACGACAGTCTGTTTGCGCATTGCTTTGTCACTCACTACCAAACCACAACCAAAGTACTGATGAAAAAACAAAAACCAATTTATTGATTACTCAAAATAATAATAATCATTTTTTGAAGTTCAAAGATATGTTTCTTGAGGAATTTTTGGTCTAAAGAAATAACAATCCTGTATTTATACCGAACGTTACACCAACAATTCTTTGGTGATTTTCAAAGGCTAAAAAACAATTTATTAACGACAAAAGTAGTGAAAAGAAATACATCCACGGAATATCAACCAATGGAAAACGAAAAACACAATAAACCAAAACCATAAATACCATATAAAGTAAAAGAAAATAAAGAATAGGATATCTCGTTATTACAAGACTGTACTTATTTTTCCTGAGGTTCAATATTCCGACAGTAATATTTAGTGAATACTTTGATTTTCACAAGGCATTCACAAATGGGGCTCTAAATACTTTGTTTCCCTGATTCCATTACGACTGGTGTTTTTCATAGTGATAAATCTGTTTTGACCAAATTTGACCGTCATACTAGCACTCTAACCGTCTCTGAACCAGTTTCTTTCACTTATCTCTCCTGATGACGGTTCAAACCATAAATTAGAAACCGTGTGTGCTTTTAATTTTTCTATGTTTCTTTCTATACATTCAGCTATATTTGTTCGTTTCGGACCGTATTTCTAACAAAAAAGTGTGTATATACGAGTAAATATATATATAAATTATCAAACCTCAAACCACAATAAGAAATGAGAAAACAAGACCAAGATCTTTCAACCGTAACAAGCGGTCTTCGTCAGAGTCAAAAACCCAACTGCTATTGACTCTGGGTTTTTGACTCTGACGAAGACCGCTTGTTACGGTTGAAAGATCTTAGTCTGGTTTTCCCATTTCTTATTGTGATTTGATCATTGATTTTTATTTCACGTGTTTATGTTAAATCTTTTATATATATATATACTCAGAGTTCGGTTTTTGTCTCTGACGAAGACCGCTTGTTACGGTTGAATGATCTTAGTGTTTTTTTCTCACTTCATATTGTGGTTTGATCATATATATATGTTTTATTAAAAATTATGCCAATTTTAACTTTTGTTCTTTTCCGAGTTAATTTTTCAAGTTTTCTCACTATGGTTTTCCACCTTTCTGGTAAAATATAAAGTAATTCACCAAAAGATTTATTATTTGGTGAATTACTTTATATTTTACCAGAAAGGTGGAAATCCATAGTGAGAAAACTTGAAAAATTAACTCGGAAAAGAACAAAAGTTAAAATTGGCATAATTTTTAATAAAACAAGTTTGATTGAAGGTCTGCTCCCAAAATACACAAATATATATATATATATATATATACTGTTGATATTGATATAACATACTGGTTATCACTACCTACATTTACGCAACAAATTTTGCTTATTTGTTTGCTTATTAAGTTTTTTTTACTTTAAGTTATATAATATTTTCATAGAATTTAATTTTTATATGTCATGAAATATGTTTAGTTGATGTTTCCACTCCTTTCTGATGATCTAAAAATACATTTTAATATCAACTCTTTGAATGATTATATGCATCTTTAACTATCAATAAATAACATCCTGGACTAATGTGTTTTTAATAATGTTGATTTTAATGATTTTCATAATATTTTAATTCAGTTAAAAATCCGAACAATATATTTTTGTAAATTTTTATATGTATAAATTTTAAAATCTCGAAAAGACTTTATAAAAGATTTATGATTGATTTTCATTTCAAAAACTGATTATTAACAATCTGATTGTTGACTTGACAAACCGTAACAAAAATTGCATGTTTGTCCTAACAAGGAATTCAAAGTCTTTCAAAGTCCTTGTACTTTATAAACCTCTCATTTTTCCAATTTAAAATCACCCTTATTTAATTTGGAATCCGTATTACAATCATTATCCAAATCTATTCATTCGAAATTCCTTAAGAAGTTTTTTCCGTAAGCCTATTTACCCTACAGGTTCAGGTTATTATCCTTTCTTTTGATGGTAATTTAATATATCTGATCATTATTTTTGTTAAACCTATCATGACATGCTGTCGATATATAAGTTATTAAATAACTTCATTTATTTTCTTTACCTCATTTTTCAATTACGTTTCCAAAAAATCATTATGCAGTTTAGAATAACACAAATTATTCTCTGTTCTATGCAGTAACGTAGAAAGGGAGCTGGGGGAGGGAGGAACGGTTCGCCAGGGGGGGGGGGTGGGGGTTGCATTTTAGGGGGTATAAATAGGAAAAAAAAATAAAATAATAAAAAAGAAACAAAAATCTGAAATTGTATACCAAAATGAGTTAAGGTCATATTTTTTATGATTTATGTGTAAAATATTGTTTTTAAACGGATTTTTAAACTATAATATTTGCAAATTCAAAATAAATTATATAAAAATTTTATATACATATATATAAAGATTTCACATAAACACGTGAAATAACAATCAATGATCAAACCACAATAAGAAATAGGAAAACAAGACTAAGATCTTTCAACCGTAACAATCGGTATTCGTCAGAGTCAAAAACCCAACTGAACACTAGATGCCAGCATGTGTATACAGATGTTTTCTGCATCTAGTGTTCAGTTGGGTTTTTGACTCTGACGAAGACCGCTTGTTACGGTCGAAAGATCTTAGTCTTGTTTTCCCATTTCTTATTTATTTTTTAATTTTTATTTGGCTTTTATCTCTTTATCTTCCCTGTCTACCTTTCCTCCGAAAGTGGCTACACTGTTTGAGTGCTTCAGTTCGAACGCCAAGTCAGTCGTTATCAGCCTTTGGAGCGATTCACTTCTTTTCCTGAAGACGAGGACATCGAAATATAGTAGTGAGTTCAGTGTTTCCTTTCTATGTGTTCTTTTTTTAAATTACTAGTTTTTATATATATATATAATATATAATATATAAAAGATTTCACATAAACACGTGAAACAACAATCAATGATCAAACCACAATAAGAAATAGGTAAACAAGACTAAGATCTTTCAACCGTAACAAGCGGTCTTCGTCAGAGTCCAAAACCCAACTGAACACTAGATGCCAGCATGTGTATACAGATGTTTTCTGCATCTAGTGTTCAGTTGGGTTTTTGACTCTGACGAAGACCGCTTGTTACGGTTGAAAGATCTTAGACTTGTTTTCCCATTCCTTATTGTGGTTTGATCATTGATATATATATATATATATATAATATATATATATATAATATATATAAATATAAAAATCTTTCACATAACACGTGAAACAACAATCAATGATCAAACCACAATAAGAAATGGGAAAACAAGACTAAGATCTTTCAACCGTAACAAGAGGTCTTCGTCAGAGTCAAAAACCCATCTGACAGTTGGGTTTTTGACAGTCAGTTGGGTTTTTGACTCTGACGAAGACCGCTTGTTACGGTTGAAAGATCTTAGTCTTGTTTTCCCATTTCTTATTGTGGTTTGATCATTGATATATAAATATGTATATTATGTGGTTTTATATTATATAAATTATTTATTTAATAGTTTATTATATAACAAAACTAGTTTTTTAAAAGGGTTGAATGTTTATTATTTTTTTGAGTAGACAGTTAATTGATTTTAACATTTTTTTTATAATTGGTATTGTACGTTTCTGTTTTTTGAAAAATCTTTTTAATAAGTACGGTTATTTCATACTCTTTCTACTATAGACTTAAGTATGCACAATGGGTCTTTCATAACTCGGATGTAGAGGATGCATATTTCAGGTTGGGTGTGGTTTTGAAAAACTTGAAAAATTAAAAAAAAAAACAAAAATTGTTGTTTCCTATAAACGTGGCCTGTGCTCGTTCATGTGAGTACGATTCTGCGAGCTCGGGTTAAATTTCAAAGGATTGTAGCATGACAAATGCTCTACTAAGTATTGTACTATACTGCAATTCTTAAGTTATTTAAAAAACGAGTCAGGGTTCTCACTTTGAACTCCCAATAGTTGATGCGTGTTAGGTATTTCAGCAGGGGGTCTGGTTAGCTCAATGATTAGTGTACATGCCTTTGAACTGGTAGGTCCGGGGTTCGAAACCCACCTTACCTTCGATTTATTCATCCCGGAAGGTGAATAAATCTGAAGATTTCATCTCCCAAGTCTGTATGATGTCACTGTACTCGTTAAAGATCCCATGTCTAAATACACTTGAATTAGTCTAAATTTATGACTCTCAATATAGAATCAACAAGTAATGTGGCTCTCCTACTATTAAATTGGGTGTCAAAGAATAAACGAGCCATACTTTTTGCCCGTAGAACAGCTCTAAAAGGTGAAAGCCTTTTAATTGTGGGTGTTAGAAAACAAACAAACGCATTTCAGTTAAAGTAAACTTCGACTTAAGCCAAGTAAACTTTCGCATAGGCCGCATAATGCTAGAGGTATCTTGCGTTAGCAAAAAAAAAAAATTTTTTTTGCTGAACACCTACTGATGTATATTGTTTTGGGTGCCTTTTGGCACATAGGATCTTGTCGATAAACACTTTTGCTCTACACGTCTTTGCGCCTCTCAGACGTATTTGAACAGATTATAGCTTAATTATTAAACACGGAATATAGTACTGATTGTTAAACGTATTTAAACCAAGTGCCCAAATCTGCGTTCTCTTCTGTACTAAGCAGGGTTACAGTATTAGGGTAAAACTAACTTTTCTCAAGATGGTTAGCTGATAATGAGATGTCCCATAAAATGACTCATTATCAGTACAGACCAGTGCGATGGTGGTTGCACTGATCGCACCATCAGTGCAATGGTGGTTGCGCTGATCGCACCATCAGTGCAATGGTGGTTGCGCTGATCGCACCATCAGTGCAATGGTGGTTGCACTGACCGCACCATCAGTGCAATGGTGGTTGCACTGACCGCACCATCAGTGATATGGTGGTTGCACTGATCGCACCATCATTGCTATGGTGGTTGCGCTGATCGCACCATCATTGCAATGGTGGTTGCACTGATCGCACCATCAGTGCAATGGTGGTTGCACTGATCGCACCATCATTGCTATGGTGGTTGCACTGATCGCACCATCATTGCAATGGTGGTTGCACTGATCGCACCATCAGTGCAATGGTGGTTGCACTGATCGCACCATCATTGCAATGGTGGTTGCGCTGATCGCACCATCATTGCTATGGTGGTTGCACTGATCGCACCATCAGTGCAATGGTGGTTGCACTGATCGCACCATCATTGCTATGGTGGTTGCACTGATCGCACCATCATTGCTATGGTGGTTGCACTGATCGCACCATCAGTGCAATGGTGGTTGCACTGATCGCACCATCATTGCTATGGTGGTTGCACTGATCGCACCATCATTGCTATGGTGGTTGCACTGATCGCACCATCAGTGCAATGGTGGTTGCACTGATCGCACCATCAGTGCAATGGTGGTTGCACTGATCGCACCATCAGTGCAATGGTGGTTGCATTGATCGCACCATCATTGCTATGGTGGTTGCGCTGATCGCACTATCAGTTAATGGTGGTTGCGCTGATCGCACCATCAGTGCAATGGTGGTTGCATTGATCGCACCATCATTGTTATGGTGGTTGCGCTGATCGCACCATCAGTGCAATGGTGGTTGCGCTGATCGCACCATCAGTGCAATGGTGGTTGCATTGATCGCACCATCATTGCTATGGTGGTTGCACTGATCGCACCATCATTGCAATGGTGGTTGCATTGATCGCACCATCAGTGCAATGGTGGTTGCATGATCGCACCATCATTGCATGGTGGTTGCACTGATCGCACCATCAGTTGCAATGGTGGTTGCATTGATCGCACCATCAGTGCAATGGTGGTTGCACTGATCGCACCATCATTGCTATGGTGGTTGCACTGATCGCACCATCAGTGCAATGGTGGTTGCACTGACCGCACCATCAGTGCAATGGTGGTTGCACTGATCGCACCATCATTGCTATGGTGGTTGCACTGATCGCACCATCAGTGCAATGGTGGTTGCACTGATCGCACCATCAGTGCAATGGTGGTTGCACTGATCGCACCATCATTGCTATGGTGGTTGCACTGATCGCACCATCATTGCTATGGTGGTTGCACTGATCGCACCATCAGTGCAATGGTGGTTGCACTGATCGCACCATCATGCATGGTGGTTGCATGATCGCACCATCATGCAATGTGGTTGCACTGATCGCACCATCAGTGCAATGGTGGTTGCCTGATCGCACCATCATTGCTATGGTGGTTGCATGATCGCACCATCATGCAATGGTGGTTGAATCGCACCATCATCAAGCTGATCACTAATCGCATCATCTGCAAAATAAAGTGGTTTAAAACTATCAGCTACCATACCAGTTCAATGTGTTGCATTTGATTCGCATATCATTCAAAGTTGTTCCTTGACAATTTATGGTGGTTACTGATCGCAAATCGTGTATAGGTTGTTGCAATGAACGAAATAATAAAAATGTAATGGTAAAGGATTGCGGCTGTCGCAACCATCAATTTGCAATGGTGGTTTTGTCCTGTAAGACTCATGAAGTGGTTGCATTGATCGCACCATCATGCAATGGTTGGTTTGCACTGATCGCACCATCATTGCAATGGTGGTTGCATTGATCGCACCATCAGTGCAATGGTGGTTGCACTGATCGCACCATCATTGCTATGGTGTGTTGCCTGATCGCACCATCATATGCAAATGGTGGTTGCACTGATCGCACCATCAGTGCAATGGTGGTTGCATTGATCGCACCATCATTGCTATGGTGGTTGCGCTGATCGCACCATCAGTGCAATGGTGGTTGCGCTGATCGCACCATCAGTGCAATGGTGGTTGCATTGATCGCACCATCATTGCTATGGTGGTTGCACTGATCGCACCATCATTGCAATGGTGGTTGCATTGATCGCACCATCAGTGCAATGGTGGTTGCACTGATCGCACCATCATTGCTATGTGGTTGCACTGATCGCACCATCAGTGCAATGGTGGTTGCACTGACCGCACCATCAGTGCAATGGTGGTTGCACTGATCGCACCATCATTGCTATGGTGGTTGCACTGATCGCACCATCATTGCAATGGTGGTTGCATTGATCGCACCATCAGTGCAATGGTGGTTGCACTGATCGCACCATCATTGCTATGGTGGTTGCACTGATCGCACCATCAGTGCAATGGTGGTTGCACTGACCGCACCATCAGTGCAATGGTGGTTGCACTGATCGCACCATCATTGCTATGGTGGTTGCACTGATCGCACCATCAGTGCAATGGTGGTTGCACTGATCGCACCATCAGTGCAATGGTGGTTGCACTGATCGCACCATCATTGCTATGGTGGTTGCACTGATCGCACCATCATTGCTATGGTGGTTGCACTGACCGCACCATCAGTGCAATGGTGGTTGCACTGATCGCACCATCAGTGCAATGGTGGTTGCATTGATCGCACCATCAGTGCAATTTTGGTTGCGCTGATCGCACCATCAGTGCAATGGTGGTTGCGCTGATCGCACCATCAGTGCAATGGTGGTTGCGTGATCGCACCATCAGTGCGAATGGTGTGAATCGCACCATCACAAGCCATGAATACCATAATTCCATTCTACTCTTGCCAAAATAAATGATTATAAAAAGCTTCAAGCATTACAATACCAAGTTAAAATATGAATGTCATTTAGATTTCCATTATAGTTCAAAGTTTTCTTACAATTTCTATCCATACAAGAGCAAAATCGTGTTTTAGGATATTGTTTAGTCAATAACAGAAATAATAAAAAGTGAATGGCTAAAAGGACTAGCGGCTGTCGTATAAAACTCACAAATTTCCACAGGGGTTTTATTGTTCTCTGTTAAGAACCATTGAAATATTGCATATAAATCTACAGCTCTACCAGCAATAGGATTTAGAATTCTCCTTGCCTAACTTCGTTTTGTTTTTAAAGAGCAAAATAGAATCCTTTGACGTAAATTAGTTTGGTGATTTATTGTAATTCCTTACCTACTTATAATAATAAACTAAATGTATTAGGAGAAAAGTTGGTTTCTAATTTATAATATTACTGTCACAACTCTTCAATTTTACTTGGCTTTTGAAAAGCTATAATAGTCTTAATTTTAAAAGTTTTTGTTTGAAATAATGGTGTATGTGTAATCTTTATAGAGTATATTTTAAATGAATCGAAGTATATTACAAATAATTGTCATATACGAAATATGTAGGTTCATTAAAAAGAAAAATAAACTGCTAAATGCATAATAAAATTAATTATTAAACTAGTAATAATTGAATTATAGTTTTAAATTCACCAATAGATAGAAGTGCAAATGAACGTAAGATTACCAGATATAAATATAGCAAAGTTAATATTGCACTACTTAATAATATTTGTATCACTGTAAAAAAAATATCTGGAGTGGCATACACTCAACTTTACTGTATGTAAACATAATGTCATACTTCTTGAGTATATAGTACGTAATGTTTTATTTAAGTGTCATATAAATTGTAGGGTAAAAATCTAATGAAATGGTCTCCACATATAAAAATTTAATGATATAAACAACGCGTTTCGAACACATAGTGTTCTTCCTCAGGCATTAACTAAAAAATACAATGACACCAGAGAGTTATCTATATAGATATAGATATAGATAACTCTCTGGTGTCATTGTATTTTTTAGTTAATGCCTGAGGAAGAACTCTACGTGTTCGAAACGCGTTTTTTAGATCATTAAATTTTTATATGTGTAGACCATTTCATTAGATTTTTCCCTACAATGAGTAAATACCACATAATAACTGATTGCACTACATTATAATTATCATATAAATGTCTAAATCCGAGATGTTTATTAGTATTTAATTCCTGGAGGTAGTACATATAATGATTGCATCCACTTATCAATATATAGATATGCTTTTTTTCGTATATCACGCCACTCATGCATATAGTACCATTAGTATAACTACAGCAGTAATACCATTTTTGAAAAGTAAAACGGTAGACTTCCGTGTTACGAAATAATCTCTAAAACATTTTTTTTTTTTTTGATAAATTTCATGTTTTTATGTTTTTTTAATGAGACGTTTAGAGTCAAAAAAAAAAATTTTGAAAACAGAAAATCTACTGTAACGTCCTTTTGGTGAATGTAATTTTGAAAATATAGAATGTTCTATATTTAGCTGCAGTTTTATTCTGATCCGTATTGCTCTTACAAGCTTTTAGATTGAACTATAAGTCAAAATTTTTTACATTTTATTGGAAAAAAATATTGCCTGTTGTTTCAAAAATATAAGAATTTTTTTTATTGCTTTTGTAGCTTCAAAGATAATTAGAACTTTCATAACTCTAGAATTAGTAGTTAGGAGAATAAATATGTAGTCTAAAAACTCCTTTTTGGCAAAAAATGAGATTTTTGCATCATGCTTCCAAACAATAGGTCTCATCTACTTAGATGAGTTAAGTAGATGAGTATAGTAGATAAGTATTGACCGCCATAACGGTCGGAATATTGAAAAGTGACTGTTCAATATTCCTTCAATATAAACGAAGGACTGTTCCATATATATATATATATATTTGATTAAGGCAATTCAGTTTAAAAAAGAAGGTCTGCTCCCTATTTATACTAATATATATATAACAAAATTTCACATAAACATAATTACTTTGTTATGTTTCTTTCTATGTGTCACAGTTTAATTTAAGTATATATACTATATATTAATATATAACAAGTCAATAATATATCAACCATTCGATATATAAGTTTTATAATTTTTTAATTTTTTATTATTATACCGTAAATTTTCTAGTTTTCATAAATCAAACTCTCGTTGCTGACTCCCCCTACGTAAATAAATCGAGGGACAGGTGGGTATGGAACCCTAGACTTAGCAATTCTGAGACGAGTACATTAACGACTGAAGTAACCTGGTCCCTTAGTGCTAATTAACCTACGTCTCCTTCTCTTTTGTTTAATCTAACGTGTTTTGGTATTATTTAGTGCTCCCAGCTTATTCAGCCATATCACTGAAAACAAGAACAAAACAGCCTTTTTTACGTGAAAGCTCTTTTGCCGCATTCGGGAGCTACAAGCTCTAGCCTAGGATAGGAGGCAAACAAAACCTCCGAGATACGCCCGAGGTGGACCACTTGGAGGCGAGCTTCCACGACCCTACATCACAAAAAAAAAAAATAAAAATCTTATAACAATTTAATAAAAGCAAAGCAAAAAAGTTCCACTAAAAAAAAAATATTTTTCTTAATAAAATTTAAAAAGAAGCATATTTCTTGACAACTTCTAACACTTAGTGTTATACTACAAAACTGGAAAATAAAAAAAACTACCATTATTTTAGGCTTCTATGTAAAGGAAAACAAAAGAAAAACAAGAACATTAACGTTTCTCATGCTAAGATCTTAAAGAACCGGTGTATTCAACATGATATGGACATTAGCCAACATGAAGACCACTTGGGGGCAATACTGCTGTCCTCTTGCATCTTCCTATAGCATAGACGAATTTAAGAAACGCAGCCCTGTGCTTCTAATACGTGGATTCCACGAACTCACCCGTATTAGATTCATATTGAAAACGCTCTCTGGCATATCTGGGGCATACCTCTAGAACGTGAACTTACACTCTATGAGAGGGCCGCACAAATACACCTAACCAGTTTAATCTAACCAGTATTTGTCTTCACTGATAAAGCAGCACCGAACATGGACTGGACAAGTTAGTCAATTGATTGGTCGCTTCAGTTGAAGTTAGTGTCTCCATCTCTGCTCAAGCGTTCATTTAACTACAAAACTCAAATCAGGTTAGCCAACCCCATGATTGAACTCCCTAGTCGTGGGGACTGCATTCAAAACCTTGTATCTCTATACCTCTACTTTTACACACTTCCGACTCATTTCACGACCACACATTAAACTTAAATTAAACTGCTAACTTTATATCAACTCTTGTTTATTACATATTTTATAGTGAAAGTTTAAAATAGAGAGGCGTAGTGTTTGATTACTCCTTCAGGATTGAGTCTGTCTTAATTAATTAAGTAAATTAAATAGGGTCATTCCATTTAAAGTGCTAGTATTATATAGTTAATTAACTCGAGAGGTTTATAGATGCATCCTACAAATAAAACTACCAAACACTAAACAAATATCATTTTTAGAGATATTGAAGACATAACACAAAGTTTGAAAAATAGATGTTTTATTTCAATTTGACAGTAAATACCTTTATATAATTTTCAGTATTTTTTTACTTCTTTACTTTTATAAAACTGTAAATTATATATATATGTTGGCAATTATCACCTTCTCAAAAGAAAATTGTAAGGAAAATAGAAGCTATAAGGAAGATCGTGAATGCAGAATCTGCTATCAAATTCAATATATATATATATATATATATATATATATACAATTAAAAGAAACGAAATACGAAAGTATTTCGAACACTTTGAAAAAACTTAGAATAAAATTTTATGTTTTTTATTTTGTTTTGTTGTTGTTTTTAATTTGATTCATTGAAAGCATAGAATTAGAAGACTTTTTTTATGTTTTCGCAAGCTTGCATTATTCATTTATCCCAGGATGAGTAGATACCACAAAATTATGGATTGCACAACTCAAGTGTTAAACTGATTAGGGTTTTAGATATAAGACGAAGAGTATATTGAGATAACAGATATAAAAGAAGATGAAGAGGTAGATAAAAATATATAAAAACAGAGAGAAAAGTAGAGATAGCCAAACAATTAAAGTTGATTTTATCAACTCTTAATTTATTACATGCTTCTCAATCGGAATTTTTATTGCTGTAAATAAAAATGATGATGTTTTTAAAATAAAAATGAAAGAGAAGAATTCTTGGGAAGAATATGTTGTTACTTTGAGTAAAGTTATAAATAAAAAAAAAAAAAAAACCAAAAAAATAGAGAGAAAAAAAACATTTTGAAAGAAGTGTATGAAGAAAGCCGCATTCTGAAGTAAATTTAGACTTGGGGTCTTGTTGTCTAAATGTAAAAGAAGCCAGTATCAGAGAGTGGGAGGAGTCCCTCCTAACAAAAGCTCCTATTCTGAAAAAAAAAACTTTGATTCAAGTAAATTATATGTTTTCAGCATTCATTTTAATATTTATATACAACTTTTTAAAAGTCTAGCCTCAAATTAAAGCCAATATAGGACCAACTTAACTAAAAATACAATTAGTGGGCAATAACAACAAATCATATATAAATTGAAATTTACGTCTGTACTTATTATGCACAATATTTGATTACTTATATTTCTAATTGTTTTCATTCACTCTTTTTTTGTTTTTATTCACTGTTATTTTTGTTTTCTACTTGAATTTTGTTTAGCAATATAAAGTTTTGTTTTTTCGTCTAAAAATTGTGATTTTATTTTTTCATCTGTGCTCATTCTAAGGTAAGTATGTCTCTGGGGCAACTGATATGGCATTTAAGACCAGCCCACTGTAGAGTTGTTGGAAAATTGGAGTAGACCAGCTTTAAAGTCGTTAACGCAGAGGCTGTTGTGCATTTCAATGAAATATATATATATATATAAAATAATATATATATATATATATACATAATATATATATATATATATATATATATATATATATATATATATATATCAAAATGTCGTAGGAAGAATCAGAATGAAGAAATATATATATATATATATATATATATATTATATATATATATATATATATATAATATAAATATATATACATTTTACTTATTAGTCCAGTTATACTGTTGACCTTTCAACTCTTTTATTCTAACCGCTTGTTTCTTGTTCTTTATTGACCTTTAACCTTCTCTTTATATTAACCTGTACTAATCCTCTTAATCTATTAATAGCAATGACTAAGCATGAGTCATCGATTTTAACTTGGCCAACTCCTTCTCCAGTTGAACCCTGTTAGCAGGAGGTTAGTTCGTAGGACCGAATTTCTCAGTCTTAAGATCGTGAATGCCGACACTGCGGTTAATTTTAATGATACCTGTTTAAAAGAGGATCTGCTACCTATTTATACCAATATATTATATATTATATATATATATATATATATTATATATATAAAGATTTCACATAAACACGTGAAACAACAATCAATGATCAAACCACAATAAGAAATGGGGAAACAAGACTAAGATCTTTCAACCGTAACAAGCGGTCTTCGTCAGTTGGGTTTTTGACTCTGACGAAGACCGCTTGTTACGGTTGAAAGATCTTAGTCTTGTTTTCCATTTCTTATTGTGGTTTGATCATTCATATATATATATATATATGAAAGAATCAATAATATATCGACTCTTTGAATATTATCTAATAAATTTCAAAAATCAAACTCTCATGCCAACGTTTCAGTTTGTTACGATTGTTGTTCCTTTAAATAATGTATATTTCATTTTCATAGTCAAAATATTCTTAGTTCCGTGAGTTATATTGTTTTATTTATCCCTAAATACTTCTGCTTATAATATCCATAAGTTGTAATAATTCATTTTCATATTGTTTATATGTTGGATTTTGATATGTGATTTCTTAATATCCATTGTTTGTAAGCCTATAATAAAGGTTTTAATAGGAAACCGAAACGTGGGCAATGAGAGTTTGATTTTTGAACCTAGAAAATTTGACCGAATCCCGATTAGATAACACACCTACATATATATCAATGATCAAACTACAATATGAAATCTGAAAACAAGACTAAGATCTTTCAACCATAACAAGCGGTCTTCGTCAGAGTCAAAAACCCAACTGGGTAACAAGCGGTCTTCGTCAGAGTCAAAAACCCAACTGGGTAACAAGCGGTCTTCGTCAGAGTCAAAAATCCAACTGGGGTCAGTTGACTGTCGTCCCTCCCCTCAAGTCACTTCTTCTCCTGAGGACGATCGCCATTACGGTCGAAATATTGAAAAGTGAGTCTTTGTTATGTTTCTGTCTGTGTGTCACAGTTTATTTGAAGTGTAATTTGTCCTGCCGGACTGTTTTTCGTTTATCAAGGTATATTATATATATATATATATATATATATATATCAATGATCAAACCACAATAAGAAATGGGAAAGCAAGACTTGTGGTTTGATCATTGATTGTTATTTCACGTGTTTATGTGAAATGTTTATATATATATATATATATATATATATATATATATATATATACATCATGATTTGTTTTCTTGACCCAATATTTATATGATGTAATTTTCTTGAGGTTTGAGGTCCAATGATTAAAACTAGTCCATTTGCCGACGTTTCGACATATATTTATGTCATCTTCAGGGCTACAACATGATTGTT
>JAPFBL010000832.1:0-73900 GCA_026182355.1 Hermatobates lingyangjiaoensis
TTGACCTAAATGAAATCGCGATCAGATACTAAGAAACTTCTAACTTGTAGGCAGTGTATGTATGTATGGGGGGGGGGGGGGGTTAATTGATAAAATTATCAACCGTGAAGTAGAAAAACAAATAAAATTTATGAGGCTCGGTCAGTAATTCAGGTTCAAATTAAATTCTCAATGCCTGAAGAACTGACTGAATTCTGATAAATTTTATTTTTTTATACTTTCCAGAGAACCTATAGACACACAGTAAATAGAAAAACACACTTATAGTCTCTACTTTCGGTTTAGCCGTCATCAGGAGAGAAGAGATAGTTTGGAGACCCAATCATCGCTTCGCAAATGAGTTTGGTGTCTCCCTATCTCTTCTCTCCTGATGACGTTCCAACCCGGGCGGCACGTGCTGAGGGGCGTCATTTTGAGGGGTAAAAATAGAAAAAAATTAAAATAAGAAAAAGATAATAAAAAATCTGAAATTTCATGCCAAAATGAGTTATTAAGGTCGTATCTGTTTTTACGTTTTATTTGTGTAAAAATGTTCAACTAATTTTCAACAAACTAAAATGTTCGAGCAAATTGTCTTCAGGGAAAAAGAGAAAGGGTTACCAAGGACGTTTTAGACGAAACAGCAAGTAACCCATATTATGTAAATATATACTAAATTGAAGAAACAGTCTACACGAACTATAAAACTTTAAATTACACAAAACACGACACAGAAAATGATAAAATACACACTGACTGAACTTAATATTTCGAACTGTTGTTCGTCATCAGGAGAAGACTAGATGAGAGAAGAAAGTGAGAGAGACCTCCCCACACCTTCATCGGTCGACTCTTCAATGCTTCACTCGTGTTCCTTCTTAGACGTGGGAAGATCTCTTTCACTTTCTCCTCTTTTCTAGTCTTCTCCTGATGACAAAGAAAAGTTCGAAATATTAAATCCAGTAAGTGTATTTTAAGCAGCCATATTTAAGGCTGTTTAATTCACATCAAGGGCATACAGAAACCCTTGCAGGTAGCGACTCAGGCCGAGAGGCCACTCACCCCACAGGATTAACGCCCACCTTTTCTTAAACTTAATGGAAAACAACCCCTTCTACCTTCTCCGTGTATATATAATAAACCAGATATTTCACCTTAGATCTTATTCACGTTCTGATAATGAATGTTGATCATTCAAATCTTGTCGACTATAGATGTACTTTATTGTATAGACGAAATAACGATGTGTTATTTAGAAAAATTGAGAAACTTGTTAACAGGTATCAGCTAAATTCTGTGTCATTTTCAATTATATATATATATATATATATATGAACAGAAGAAATACTAAGATCCTTCAACAGTAACAAGCGGTCTTCGTCAGAGTCAAAAACCCAACTAAAACACTAGATGCAGAAACATCTAGTGAGGGGTTGAGAAGTTTTCTTGCTCTTCTTCTTAACCCCTCACCACATGTTTTCTGCATCTAATCTTTCAGTTGGGTTTTTGACTCTGACGAAGACCGCTTGAAACGGTTAAAAAAGCTTAGTCTTTTTTTTCCATTTCATTTTGTGGTTTATTCAGTGATTGTTATTTCACGTATTTATATATATATATATATACAGTTCAATGTACATAAAGAAACATAGAGAAATTGAAAACACTAACAACTTACAGACTCTAATTTCGGTTGAACCGTCTTCAAGAGAGATAAGAGAGGGAAACTAAGCGCACTGGTACAGAGACGGTTGGAGACGGTCTCCAACCGTCTCTGTACCAGTGCGCTTAGTTTCCCTCTCTTATCTCTCTTGAAGACGGTTCAACCGAAATTAGAGTCTGTAAGTTGTTAGTGTTTTCAATTTCTCTATGTTTCTTTATGTACATTGAACTGTATTTATCCATTTCGGATCGTATTTTCATCGAAAAAGTGTATATATATATATCCAATGGTTGGTTCAATATATCATGCGAGTAACCATGTTAAAGAGGTGCATTATTTGAATAAAACTATGTTTTCAGGGTGGTTCCTGCGAAAGCCTGATAAGTCCGACACTTTCCATGCCGGGACTGGACAGTTTATGCGGTTCATCCCCCAACATTGGCGACATGCAGTCAACAGGAGGCTACGGAGTGCCCAATGTTGTCATGTCTTGCTTAAGACATCTGGAAAACCATGGTCTTCTCACGCTCGGCATATTTAGGGTTTCAAGTTCAAAAAAGAGGGTCAGACAGGTATGTCTATCTAATAACTTATATAAATATCTTCATAAAAATATCAACCATGAACAAAAAAAAAAAATAATAAAATTTATGAGGACTCGATCAGTTCTTCAAATTCAAATAAAATTCTTAATCCCTGAAGAACTAACTGGGTTCTGATCAATTTTATTTTGTTATACTTTTCAGAGAAACTATAGACACACGGTAAGTAGAAAAACACACTTATAGTCTCTATTTTTCGGTTTAGCCGTCAGCAGGAGAGAAGAGATAGTTTGGAGACCCAACCATCGCTTCGCAAATGCGCTTGGTGTCCCTATCTCTTCTCACCTGATGACGACTTAACCAAAAATTAGACAGTGCAAGTGTGTGTTTTTATTTACTGTATACCTATAGTTTACTCTGAAACGTTAGTTGTACTTTGTGGATAGTTTTTTTTTGTGATAATATATATATATATTATATATTATATATATATAGAAGCTTTTAGTATAAAACTAACTGTTTTATAAATAATACTTGAGAAATTGCATGTGGCTCGTAGCTTTACTTTTGGAAATCTTTATATATTAAAGCAAGGCAACCCCCAGTATCTCGATAGGTTTTGAGCAAATGCTTGATGTAGGTGAAATAGAAAAACATGAACTTGCTTTTCCTAATGAAATGGTTTAATCATTCATGTTCAACCTTAAACCTGTATGATGTAACATACTTTGATTCTAAATATAACCAAACAATTTAGGACTATTGGATAGTGAAAACAGAGTAAAACTGGTGTTGAACTAACCAATATGTCACCTTTGTTCAGCTCCTTGTACCAACAGTAAAATTAAAAACCTGTAAATGTGATTGTTGGAAAGAGCCACACACAAATAATGATGGATTACTTTGAATTCTGGAATGTAGTTTTGCAATCAGTCTAATCTGGCATTCAGCATATATATATAAAACATCTGTATAAAAATACTTGAGAAATTGCATGCGGCTCGAGCTTACTTGGAAATCAAATATTGCGGCCCTCCCAGTTCTTGAAAGGTTGGCCATGCTTGATGTAGGGAAATAGAAAAACATGAACTTACTTTCCTAGGAAAGGGATGAAATTCAGTTCAACCTTAAACCTGTATGATGTAACATACTTTGATTCTAAATATACCAAACAATTAAGGACTTTGGATAGTGAAACGAGTAAAACTGGTGTTGAATAACCAATATGTCACCCTTTTTTCAGCTCCTTGTACAACAGTAAAATTAAAAAACCCTGTAAATGTGATTGTTGGAAAGAGCCACAACACAAATAATGATGAATTACTTAATTCTAATGTAGTGCAATCAGTTATTATGTGGTATTTACTCATTGTAGGGTAAAAATCTAATGAAATGGTCTCCACATATAAAAAATTAATGATATAAACAACGCGTTTCGAACACGTAGTGTTCTTCCTCAGGCATTAACTAAAAAATACAAGACACTCTCTGGTGTCATTGTATTTTTTAGTTAATGCCTGAGGAAGAACACTATGTGTTCGAAACGCGTTGTTTATATCATTAAATTTTTATATGTGGAGACCATTTCATTAGATTTTTACCCTACAATGAATTACTTAACTTGTAAAGTTTTGAAAACATATTTTTTTTGAATGTTTACTAATTAGAGTGAAATTTTCTTCTTATGGTGATTGATTCCCCCTTGTTTCTTGTTTCATAGCTGAGAGAAGAATTTGACTGTGGCAAAGAAATCACTTTAGAGGATGACTTGTGTCCGCATGACGTTGCAACTTTACTAAAGGAGTACTTCAGAGATCTTCCTGATCCCCTACTCTGTAAAGACCTGTATCAAGGGTTCATTCAAACCCAAAGTAAGTTAAATTATTTAAAAAAAAAAATCTAAAAGATAAATTTAACTTAAACCAATCCAGCTTTCTTTTTTACTTAGTTTGAAAAAATATTGACATTATTTTTATATAATAACTTTTATATATAATATATAAAAGTAAAATATTTATAATATATATTTTATATATCAATGATCAAAAAAAAAAAAATGATCTTGAAATGAGAAAACAAGACTAAGATCTCTCAACCGTAACAAGCGGTCTTCGTCAGAGTCAGTAATCCAACTGATAACTGATCTTAGTCTTGTTTCCCATTTAATATTGTGGTTTGATCATTGATTATTATTTCACGTGTTTTTGTTAAATCTTGTTATTTTATATATATATATATTTATAAAGATCACATAAACACGTGAAATAACATCAATGATCAAACCACAATATGAAAAAGCGAAAAGAAGGCAGATCTTTCAACCGCTTGTTACGGTTGAAAGATCTTAGTCTTGTTTTTCCTTTTTCATATTATCGTTTGATCAAAGATATATGTGTGTGTTATCTAATCAGGATTCAGTAAACTTTCTGGTTCAAAAGTCAAACCCTCGTTGCTGACGTTTCGATTTTATTTTAAAACTTTTCTTATAGACCAACAAAGAAATCATAATAAGAAATCAAATATAAACAATATGAAAATGGATTGTTACAACTTATGAATATTACAAGCAGAAATATTTCAAAGATAAATAAAACAATATCACTTACAGAAGTAAGAATTTTTTGACTAAGAAAATGAAATTTACATTATTTAAAGGAACAACAATCTTAACCGGACAAAACCTTCGACAAGACATTATATATATATATATATATATAATAATAAATTCAAAACGAAGGAGACACACAGAAAGACACAGACATAACTCACATCGATATTTCGACCATCGTCGTCATCAGGAGGTGTGAAGAGCGAAGAGGAAGGCAGGGCGGTGAAATATCGATGTGAGTTACGTCTGTGTCTTTCTGTGTGTTTCCATCGTTTTGAATTTATTTACTTTAAAAAAGTCCGCTGGACCGTTTCTTTTAATTATATATATATATATATATATATATATTAAAACAATATGAAATGGGGAAAAAAAAAGACTAAGATCTTTCAACCATAACAAGTGGTCTTCGTCAAATTCAATAACCCAACTGAAACACAAGACCTAGAAACATCATGGTGAGGGGTTCAAAGGAGTGGGAGGGAAATTATGTATATATATATAACTATACATATAGCTGCTCAATGTAGAAAAAGAAACAGAGAAATCAAAAGTACACACTTACAGTCTCTAATTTTCGCTTTGAACCGTCTTCAGGAGATATAAGAGAGGGAAACCAAGCGCACTGGTTCAGAGACGGTTTAGAGACTGTAAGTATTCTTTTGATTTCTCTATGTTTCTTTTTACACATTACATTGAACTATATTTGTCCGTTTTGGATCGTATTTCCAACGAAAAAGCGTTTCTATGTATATATGTATATATATATATATATATATACAAAATTAATGTTTATCACGACTCGGTCAGTTCTTCAGGTTGATATTAAACTCTCATTGCCAACGTTTCAGTTTTTATTTAAAACCTTTTTCATAAGCAGAGGTATACAACTTTGAAACAGAAAAACTAAGTATTCCATTAGAAATTATTTTTCTTTGTAAAATAATTTGTAATATAATACTTAGTTTTTCTGTTTCAAAATTTTATACTTATGCCTATGGAAAAGGTTTTAAATAAAAACCGAAATGTTGGCAATGCGAGTTTAATTTGAACCTTAAGAACTGACAGACTGACAGACTCTGATAAACTTTAGTTTTGTTTCTATATACATATATATATATTAGTATATTTAGGAAGCAGTCCTTCATTTATACAGGTTTGATTAAATAATACGCCATATTTACGGTTGATTAGTTTCCTTGTGTATTTCTCAAGGGATCTGAATAATCTTCTTGTACAAACATCTAAATTGAATAGAACATTTCCAATGGTTCCATTGTCTTTAAATCTTGCAATTCCACTAATTTAATAGTACTATTAATTAGTATTAGTAGAGTGCAATTCCACTAGTACTAGTAATAGTACTAGTTGTGACTGTTGTGACAATAGTAAAATTAGTGGAATTGCAAGATTTAAAGACAATGGAACCATTGGAAATGTTCTATTCAATTTAGATGTTTGTACAAGAAGATTATTCAGATCCCTTGAGAAATACACAAGGAAACTAATCAACCGTAAATATGGCGTATTATTTAATCAAACCTGTATATATATATATATATATATATGAAAACAAACCACAAGGAAAAAAAAGAAAACAGATGGAAAAAAAATGCTCTGAGGCCTTTCAATTTATGTCATCAGAGAGCAAACAAGGTAAGAACTAGAAAGTAACATAACAGGTATGTACAAGGAAGGTAACTAAACAGCTGGGAAAACAAGAGTCGAAAAGGCATAATAAGAGAAAAACAAAAAATACCCAATACAATTAAACAATGCAAAATGAACAATAAGAAAATTAAGAGAATTAAGAGAATAAGAAAATTATTTATATTTTTATTTTAATTAATTTTCTTATTGTTCATTTTGCATTGTTTAATTGTATTGGGTATTTTTTGTTTTTCTCTTATTATGCCTTTTCGACTCTTGTTTTCCCAGCTGTTTAGTTACCTTCCTTGTACATACCTGTTATGTTACTTTCTAGTTCTTACCTTGTTTGCTCTCTGATGACATAAATTGAAAGGCCTCAGAGCATTTTTTTTCCATCTGTTTTCTTTTTTTTCCTTGTGGTTTGTTTTCATTGATTGCATCACGTGTTTATTGTGATTTATCTGCATATATATATAAAGCTGTATGTGTCGAAATACTACAGAAATTACAATGCAGCCCGCTATCCCTTGGAAATTATATAACGGGGCCCCCATTTAACAAAAGTTTCCCATGCCTTCTTTAGATCGTCTCAAATTGCATCTTCACTATAATGACAGCATCGAATTACCACAATAAAACAAATCAATTATTACATAGACTCTTCATTGCTTCTGATAATGTATTTACTTAGAGAGAACATTTGAGTGTAGACCACTCTATACTTTTTTTTTAAAAAATAAAATTAAAATTACTTATATTCATTGAATGTCATTCAAGTAATCAGATAAGAGATACCTCAGAGAAAAAGTAAGGGAAGTTGCCAAAATCTATTTTAAACACATTTCTCTGTACAACACAACGAATACTAACATTTCAATATTTGTATTTCTAATTTATTAATTATGTTCTTATTCATAAAAATAATTTGGAAAATAATAGTTAAATATATTGTAAATTTATGCAAAAATAAAATAAGTTTGAGGTAAACATATATTTCTCTCATTCCACTGTACTTATAATGTAGAAAAAAAGATGTTTTATATTTTGTTTATGACAATATAATTAATAATAATAATATATATATATATTAGTATAAGTGGGCAACAGGTCTTCTTGGAGACAGATGGAATTGAAATATGCAGCAGCCTCTGCATTTACGACCTTTCTACTGATATTTTTCTTAGAATCGTCCGTTGCTCTAATAATGGTAATTTCCATAAGTAATTGGCCAGAGATATGTAGACACACAAGACTAACTACTGATAAAACTAAACGACTATATTGAAACACGATACACTAAAAAGAACAAGCTTTCGACCACACATTGTCCATCTTCAGGTTAAAAAATATGTTAAAACTATGTACAATATCAATAACAAATTAATAAATGAATCTTTAACATTAAACGAAACAGGTGTAACAAAAAATGAAACAAGAGAGAATACGGTACGTGAAATTAAAAGTTGGATAGTGTCAAATTAAAAAAAATATCCTGCAATCTGAGTGGCTCATATTTTTAATTTGCACATTCTGATTGGATAGAGTTTTTCTTCAGTTTTGTTTTATATATGTGTTATTTTCCATATCACTAACCCGATGATGACTTGTGTAAAAGTCGAAAGCTTGTTCGTGCGCGTTTTAACTTTTGTAAGTACTTGTTTTTTGTCACTGTAATTGTTTTTATTTTCTGTATTTGTTTTTAATTCATTGTAATTGTTGATGTTTTTTTATTTGTATTTTGTGTCGTATTAAAAAGTTTTGCCTTTCGTCTGGAAGTTTTGATTTTCTTTTTACATCTGCTCATGCCAAATTAAGATGTCTATTGGGCAATTAATATGGCTTTTAACACCAGCCTACCACAAGGCTGTTCGTAAATTGGAGCAGACCAGCTTAAAAGTCGTTAACGCAGAGGCTGCCGTGTACTTTAATGAAACATATATTATATATATATATATACTCGTATATATAACAAATTCAATAATTTATCAACCGTTTATTATTTGGGTTTATTTAAGAAGAAATATGAGTTTCTATGAGGGTATAAAAAGAGTGTATGGAGAAGATGTGAGTGAATGTTTGAAGAAGTTAGATTGTGAAATTAGCTCAACAATCAAGCCTATGAAAAAGGTTTTAAATAAAACCGAAACGTTGGCAATGAGATTTTAATTTGAACCTGAAGAACTGACCGAGTCCTGATAAAATTGAATCATTATTTAGATATGCCTCAGCAGAATATTTAAAAAAAAAAACTAAAATAAATAATAAAGTTGTATATTTTTTGAAAGTTCTAAATTTTACAGAAATGTAACAAATTCTAAGGTAACGAAGGTATGGAATACACAAATTAGTGCGCGACAATTCTTTTACTTGTCTCAATGAACAAATTCCTAAGTGTACAACTTTTCTTAATTTATTTATATAAAATATAAAAAAAAGTTCTATTTTCTCTTTAATCTTATATTTGTTGTTTGTATTTCGTTATAGTCCTTATGCTATAATTTCAAAGTAACAAATGATTTAATTTGCAACAATTGATAATTTATTTTGATTTTTTTTTCCAGGGGTTAGAAATAGAAGACTGCAACACGAAGCCTTACAACACTTAGTACAACTACTTCCTATTGCAAATATCGACACTCTTTGGAGTTTAATGGAATTACTGCAACTCGTATCTGCTAATTCTGCAGATCGTAAAACTAATTCAGGTATAATTTTAATTTTATAATTTATCATAATTATAAATATACATATATATATATATATATATATATATATATATATATATATTGGTATAAATAGGCAGCAGATCTTCTTTTAAACAAGTATCATTAAAATTAACCGCAGTCTCGGCATTCACGATCTTAAGACTGAGAGATTCGATCCTACGAACTAACCTCCTGCTAACAGGGTTCAACTGGAAAAGGAGTTGGCCAAGTGACATGTTAAATTAAAATCGATGACTCATGCTTAGTCATTGCTATAAATAGATTAAAAGGATAGTACAGGTTAATATAAAGAGAAGGTTAAAGGTCAATAATGAACAAGAAACAAGCGGTTAGAATAAAAGAGTTGAAAGTCCAAGAAATTCAAGAAAGGCCAAGTGACATGTTAAATTAAAATCGATGACTCATGCTTAGTCATTGCTATAAATAGATTAAAAGGATAGTACAGGTTAATATGAAGAGAAGGTTAAAGGTCAATAATGAACAAGAAACAAGCGGTTAGAATAAAAGAGTTGAAAGGTCAACGGTATAACTGGACTAATAGTGAATAAATAGATTAAGAAAATTAATAATAATAATAATTAATAATAATAATTAAGATTAATAGTAAACTAGAAAAGATATATTAAATAACGAGTTGAAAGAGAGTAAGAATTAATAGGGAAGGTATAGTTAGTTAGAAAAAGAAGGAAAAGTTTATAGTTAGTTATAAAGAAAAGAATAATAATAATAAATATAAGAAAAGAAAACGTATTGAGTGCGCAAGCTTTCGACATCACAGATGTCATCGACGGGCGAAGTTGTTCCTAGGAGATCCAAGACGCAAAAGGCATAGGGAAGGGAAAGCAGGCAAGTAGTGGGGGTAAGGGGAGTGGGGGAGCCCAACTGGAGAACAGCTGCAGATCACCTGATGTCGGAGGCCGACTCGCGCCGAGCAGCCTCGGGAATACCGACCGCAGGCCGAGCGCCCGCCCTCACCCCACCCTCCGGTCCACCAGCCCGAGTCACCAGATCAACCGAGCCACTATTATCAGCAGCACTATGTGGCGTTACAGTCAGTCCGGTATCCCGCTGCACGTCACCGCTTACTACCATACTCCTCATGCTGGGAATGACGAACATGTCTACCATCTGGCAGTTAAGGGAAGGCTTCTTAGACCTGATGTAGAGTGCTTCCAGGATTTTCAGGCGGTTAGGGTCACTTTGCAGTTGAAGGACTTTGGTTCCTTCGACTAACTTCTCCCTAGTGAGACGAGTACCATGGACTTCTTGTTCATGCTGTTTTGGTCCACCAGCAGACAGATGTAGGGTAAGACGCCTCGAGAGCTTCGTGTTTGTCATGCCGATGTATGTAGAAGGCAGGGCTGCACAGTTCCCTGAATTACAAACATATTCATACACGAGATGACTTTTCTGGAGCTCTGGGGTGACACACTGGGGGCTGTTCTTAAGAACAACATTACTGGTCTTATTGTTCTTATAGAATATTGTTAATTTAAGCTTATCCTCCTCCGTCGTCGTTGAAACGTGCTTAAAGACGATATTTCGCAACGCTTGTTCATCTTGCTTGTACTGGCTGCTCATGTATCATACAAGCAGAATACGCCCTGTATAAATACAATTCTTAAATACGCCCTGTAATCCAAGCGTATTTCTTGATGCCTCTCCACTGAGGAATATATGAAGAATAAACTTCATAAAGAACTTCTATGGAAATTTAATGAACAATAGTCCGGAACTTTACAAACTAGATGAAATATTAATAAAAGAAATAAGTAAGCAGATCAAGACTCCTTCAAGTTTAGGAACAATAAATTCAGACAAGGATGCCAGCAATCTTGAAGACTTCAAAAAACCAGTTTAACTTAACTTATTATTATATTTTTTGTTTGGTTCATTTAGCTCTCTGATGATGTTGTAACGAAAGGCCTTAGAGCATTGTAATTAATATATATTTGTTTATTGTGGTGTTTAATTCATGTATTATATCAAGAGTTATTGTTGATTATTAATTTATATATATATATATATATATATATATATATATATATATATATATATTACAATAAATAAAAAACGAAGGAAACACACAGAAAGACACAGACATAACTCACATCGAAATATCGATGTGAGTTATGTCTGTGTCTTTCTGTGTGTTTCCTTCGTTTTTTATTTTATTGTAAAAAAGTCCGCTGGACCGTTTCTTTTAATTGTGGTATATATATATATATATATAAACTCCAAAAATTGTTTTTGACCTCTTCTATTCTATTCTATGTTTTGTTATTGAGGGCTCGGTCAAATAAAAGAAAATAAACTCCTTCCTAGGCCGACGTTTCGATGTATTTGTACATCATCTTCAGTATGATGTATGATGACATCTGAAGATGATGTACAAATACATCGAAACGTCGACCTAGGAAGGAGTTTATTTTCTATTATTTGACCTAGCCCTCAATAACAAAACATAGAATATATATATATATATATATTATATATACACAGTGACACATAAACAGAAACACAACAAAGACTCACTTTTCAATATTTCGACCGCCATTACGGTCGAAATATTGAAAAGTGAGTCTTTGTTGTGTTTCTGTTTATGTGTCACTGCTTATTTTAATTGTTATTTGTCCTGCCGGACCGTTTTTCGTTTATCATGGTATATATATATATATATATATATATATATATATATATAAGATAAATTTTTAAATAAAAGTAAATGTTATAGGTACTTGGATAACTGGGAACAAGATGGACAGTAATAATTTAGCTACTATGTTTGCACCGAATCTGTTACACCCCTGTTATACTAGATCAGCCAAGGAAGAATTGAGCGCTGAAAGAACAGAGGAGCGCTCTGATGCCATTAATGTTATTCGAACACTCATTGACAACCATAAAGAAATATTTGTGGTTCGTAAAAAAATTTTTTTTTTCTTAAAAATATATATCTTATTTCAATGTTTTCTTATCTTGACCATTTAATTTATTTTACACTTTTTTTATTTATCTTTTAATTTTATCTTTTATTTAAAATTTTTTTTATTTTATTTTTCCTCTTTTTATTTAATACTTATTTCCTTTTTTATCGAGATTTGGTCTAGCGTCAAACACTTCTCAATAAAACACCTTTAACCTAACGTTTTGACTATAAACACTTTTTTCTTCTTCTTGGAATTTTGGTCAGGGTTAATATATAGAGTCACCTTTTCACCAATGTTTAGTCTTTATTTTAAGACATCCTAAGGGCTATAAACTAACAAAAAACAATGGATATTTATCTTATCTACTTTACATTCATCATAAAAAATTCAAAAAACTTACTCAAGGTTAGCTTCTAATACCGAACCAACAAAACCGTTATCTGTCATTGCATGTGCTGCTACCCAGCGACATTTATTGAAAACACTGTTTTTTATATTACAATTAATACATGGCAATATAAATATAGTTTTATCTATATTTATAGAAAACTTCAGGTCTACATCAACACAGAATTAATTATAATAACACGAAAAAAAAAGTTATATTATTTATATAAATGTAAATTATTACCTTGATATTTTTCTATTTTTCTGATTAAAGTTTACATGACTGTTGATTAAAATTCAACAGTCATGTAAAAATACCAAGGCAATAATATATTTTCATATAAATAATGTAACTTGAGTTTTTTTCATGTTATTATAATTAATTCTGTATTGATGTAGCCCTGAAGATGTCTACAAATGTAAACGAAACGATGGCTTGAGGTTTTTTTTTGTTGAGAAGTGTTTAACGCTGGACCAAATCTCGATAAGAAAAAGTTTATATTATTTTAGTAATTATACTAATAAATTAAATAATTTGTAATAATTAGTAACATTAGCAAAATTTGGACAAAAATTCTTCTTCTTTTTGAAGACACAAATACTAATTTATTTTCTTCATCCCAATTAGTCACATGATTATTGTTTCTTACATGCATGTGCTTTCTTAAATAATTTAATAATTTAAGAAATATATGAGCTCTGTACAAGAAATTGCATAATAAAAAAGATGCATACATACATTTCAATTGAGTATGAAAATAAAATGAGAAATGATTTTTTTTCTCAAAACTACTCGCAGTGGATAATGAAATTTACTAAATATATAACTATTCTATGATATAACTTAACTATGTATGAACTATCTAAATGACACTACATACATGAAGTGTGTAGCTTAAACATTGAGTATAATAATTTAAGGACAATAAATGTGTATAAAATTTGATGGATTTTTTTTTTATATGTAGGTTTCTGCAGAACTTTTGGATGAGGTATATTTACATATGATGGATTCTCATCCAGAAGCACTTGATGTCCTTCTTAGAAAAAGGGATTCCACATTGGAGGAACAAGTTCAAAGTTCTGTATATAGGTAAAAAAAGAAACATCGCTAAATAATCATACGACCATCATTTTCTGTAATCTTTTTTACTTTACTATAATTAAAGCGTAGTTATCATGAAAAATTGTATTTCAAAATCTTTATGCAATGACATATTCTGGGGTTATTGCTTGAGTCTTTTTTTTTTCTTGATGAAGATGCCTGTGTGGGGTGTTTATAATAAAGTGTGCGGAAACTTACAAACCACATCGTTTGTTGCTCCAAATTGACAGTTTACCTAAAAACACCCCCTGCAAACATTAAAAATGTGATGTATATCTTTTTGGACAATAATGCATCATGTGTATTTATTGTTCGATGAGGGAATTTATATAACTTTTTTTTTCTTCTGAAAGACTAAATCTTAGAATTTCAGTTTCATAATTAATATGAAATATATATATATATATATATATATATTATATATATATATATATATATATTTATAAAACTAAAGTTTATCGGGACTCAGTCAGTTCTTCAGGTTCAAATTTAACTCTAATTGCCAACGTTTCGGTTTTTATTTAAAACCTCTTTCATAGGCTTATATCACATCCATATGTTCTTCGTATATCCTCATAGGAACCCATATTTATTATCCCAATTTATATATATATATATATATATATATATTGATAAAAGTATCGACCGTGGATACTTTTATTAATATATATTTATATGAAGTTTAAACCACAATGGAAAAAAATCGTTTTTTTTCCTTTTTGCATTGTGGTTTAAACTTCATTAATTTCATCACGTTTTTATTTATTGCGATTTTTTTGGATATATATATATATATATATATATATATATATATAAACTAGAATTTTCAAAAGAACACACAGAAACGAAATCACTGAACTCACTACTATATCTTGATTACCCTAGATCAGAGTTTCTCAAACTTTTTTCGACGTGGAACCCTTTTTGCTTCAGTAACTTTCCCGGAACCCCAGATTCTAATGATTTTATGCAATCATAACATAAATATTTTCATATGCCTTTATAAACAGTATGTATGATTAAAAAGTAATATTACTGCAATGTGTATTTTTCGAATAAAAATTAAACTAAAAGATTTTATTTTTAATAGTTTCTACAAGTACATAACACATAAAACAGAATTGCTAGCAATTTTAACACTAAGTTTGTTTTGTAATATTTTTTTGCTTTATAGTTGAGAGTTTGATTCGCAAGTCAGCCCCAGAATTAAGACTATTTCGTTATTTAGTTTTTATAGCAGTATAAAAAGTAAATCTGGTTTTTCAGATTTTTTCGGACAAAAGTATATAGTGGGAAGTGACAGTAAAGTGTGAAGTGCTATTTTTGAAAGAGAAGGAAATTCGGGAATCAGATAGCTCCAAAAAATGACAAGTGATTCATCCTAAATTTGAATAAAATGTTGACCACTTCTACTTATGTGTATAAGTAGATATAAATATTATTCGGTTTCATAATTAACAGAAAACACAGAATAAACTGGTACTAACTAAAAAAAAAAAAAAAACTAAATGTTTTTCAGGGAACCCAAACAGTCCGTTAAGGAACCCCTGGGTTCCACAGAACCCACTTTGGAAACCTTTGCACTAGATACATGAAGTGTCTAGCTTAATTTACTTTCATAATAAAAGTATAAAACTCAAGAATGACTGAAAGAGGCAATTTATCCTTTAAAAATGGGAAACTCGACTCTGAATAGACCCAACATGCCCCAAGTTGTATTTCTTTACTTTAACGCAGATAATTTTTTTTTCTTATCACAATCGAGTCATTCAATTTAATTAAACTTTAAAAGATTGTTTAATAATTCTGAAGTAAATATTTTCAATTAGTTAAATTTGTTGTCATTGCAATACATTTTTATAGTAAAGTTGAGTGTAGCCCACTCCATACGCGATTCTTTTATTGATAAGGCGTCTTTTGATTACAGATCTGAAGATGGGAATAAGAGCGATGAGGGAGACAAAAAGCTTTGGGCAAGAGAAGAATTCGCCCACATGAAGGCAGGAACCGGAGGTCCTGCTACATCCAAACCTTGGTAACTACTAATTAACTTATTAATAATTAATAATTATTAATACTTATTTCCTTTTTTTTATCCAGATTTGATCTAGTTTCAAACAGTACAACACCTTCAATCTGACGTTTCGTATATATTTGTAGACATCTTCAGGGCTACAATACAGAATTGAAATACAGTATCATGAAAAAAATTTTATAAGTTACATTATTTAATTAATAAAAACCAATTAAAAAGAAGATAGCATACATATGGATACAGGAATAACTCACTTCTATATTTCGACCATCATCGTCATCAGGAGGCGAAAAGTCCCGCAGGAAGGCAGAACGGCGACTCTTATTATTTATTACTCTTAATATTTATATATTATTTAATTAATTTAATAATTACCTTGGTATTTTGCTATTGCAAGGAAATAATTACATAACCGTTATATTTAAATCAGCCTATAGTGCTGTTTCCTTGCAATATCAAAATACAATAGTATATTAATTAAATACTGTGAATCAATAGTTGTGCAATCCGTAATTGTGTGGTATTTACTCATTCTGAGGTAAAATGGTAAAATTATTTAATAAAATTAAACAAATAAAAGCCTCCACACAAATGAAGTTCTATTCAACAACAACAACGCCTTTCGAACACTTTGTCTTCCTGATGATGAATATAAAGTGTTCGAAACGCGTTGTTGTTGTTGAATAAAACTTCATTTGTGTGGAGTCTTTTGTTTCTTTATCCATTTTACCTCAAAATAAATAATTTAACTTATAAACATTTTATCATGATATTATAATTAAATTCTTTATTGGTGTAGCCCTGAAGATGTATACAAATATAGATGAAACGTCGGCTTAAAGGTGTTGTATTGTTTGAAGCTAGACTAGATATCAATAAAAAAAAAATAATAAGTGTTCAATATATGTGGTCTAGATAAGAAAAGATTGAGTTATTAAAAATATATATATTACAATAACTTTTATTAAAAAAAATGCTAGGCAATTTTAAAAGGGTTGAATTACCTGTTAGCTCCATAACAGCAATTCGAATATCAGGGATGGACATGCATGAGGTCTTCATTGCTGCAAAAAACAAAATATACGGTTAAAATTATAAAAATATCTTCTTGAATTCACATAAATCATAAAAACCATACTATATAACATTAAATACAATATTAAAGTTAATATCTGTATAGTCACAAACCACACTCTTCATAGAGACCTAAAAATCGCTTTTATACATAATTTAGCCACTGATCGTTACAAAGGCGTTTCATACCAAGCTTTACTCTCACCCAAATCCACTCGTACAAAACCTTGCTCCTTCCTCATCTTCCTAGAATCCCCCCAAGACGACTTAAGAGAAGATGGCCTAGGGACCTACTGCCATGATGATCTACAATCAAGAAACAAAGTGAAAAGTTGAACCACTGGGTTCCATTTTTTGCTCATGCTTGTCAAAGATATTTGTATTGCTCATACTACATATGCTTGTTACGCAACATATTCGTAGTTGTGTATTTAAATAAATATGTTTAAAAAAAAATATCTGTATATATAAAATACAAAGTTTGTCTGTCTGTCTATCTGTCATAGAAATAAAACTGGAGACATTTAGATACTAAGAAACTTTGTTTGGAGGAACTAACTACGGTATTTTGATTTTGATCAGGGTTCTTTTTTGGGATCTACCGCCCATAAACAAAACGCCAGGGAATAATCAACCGCCAGGGCATTGCTGGGTAGATCAGCTAGTAATTAATATAGATATCAAATGTAAAATGTGCGAAAAAAAAATAAAAGATGAATATTTCAAAATGTAATAATATTATAAATAATATATAATAATATGGATTAATAAAAATCTCAAATCTCACAGAAGACCTTTGAAATTTAGTTGTCGAATGGTTGTAAATTGTTTACATATTTACCGTAACGACCTAGTATCAACCGTGAAACAGAAACAAAATTAAAGTTTATCAGGACTAGGTCAGTTCATCAGTTTAATTTGAACCTGAAGAACTGACCGAGTCCTGATAAACTTTAATTTTGTATATAAATATTATTATTATTATTAAAAAAGATAGCCATAATTTGCAGAAATTTGCTTCTTGTTAAGTTTATTTGACTTCCTGAATAACGTTTTTGTTATTGCATCTAAACTAAATAATATACTTCCTTTCATTCTGAAAATGTCAATATACTTCAAATATGAAAGGAGGAAGTATATCATATCAACTTTATTCTTTATAAAAGGAGAAAGCAGTTAGAGAATCATTCTCGTCCCGAAGATAGCTCTAGGAAAGAGTTGAAATTGGTTAACAGTAGGAAGTATTTTATTTAGTTTAGAAGCAACAACAAAAATGTTATTCAGGAAGACAAAGAAATATTTTACAAGAAGAAGGTATCTGCAATTTATGATTATATTTTTAATAATATATGCTTGCAGGAAGGATTGCTACCGTCTTATTCCGAAAAGAAGACATTCCCCGAAAATAAGTCCTAGCGTGATTTTCGGGACGTTTTGCCCTCCCCTGAAAATAGAACCTAGTTAAGATAATGTGAGAAATATAATTCCTTAAAAAAATGCTGTTGAATGTAGTAGGTATCTCTAGATGCCGGAATATTTCAGAGAATTCTTTGGAACAAAATATTCCAAGAAATTCCTTATTTACTTCTAAAGTTCGTTTCAAGGAGGCTACTTAGACAAGAAGTATTAATTTAATCTCAGCTATATTGCAAGACATGAGACTAATGATTCTACAGGAAAGAGATTTGGAGGAAAAAAAGAACGGAGGAATTCAAAATTTTGATAATTTATAATGATGTTCCAGAAGATGACATGACTTCAATCAAATAAATTTAAATTTCTGAATAAAAATAAATATTAAACAAAAATATGTAAATCTACTTAATGTACTTGAAGCCCTCCCCGAGAATAAGCCGTAACACAGATTTTGGACCTAAAATAAATTAAAGCAGTGTCTTATTTTCGGAAAAAGAAGGTACAAAAATTTACAAATATTTATAAATACATATAGATATATGCAACTTTCAAAACAGAATTTAAATATTTAAAACGTCAACCTTACTTTGAGTAGTATTTGAAAAAAAAAAATGAAAAAATCTGTAGAATTACGAATCATATCACTTTACTTAAAATAAAAGGTGTTATACATTAAATAGAGAAATAATATAATATCTAATAAACATAGAAAGAAAGAAAAATACATTTGAATAGACAAAAAGAATAAATCAATATTTAGCGAATAAGAGAAACAGGAAAATGAAACTTTAAAAGAAAATTAATCAAAATGGAATAAAAAAATTAGTGATGTAGATACAAAAAGCAATTCAGAATAGAATTGTAAAATTGTAAGGAACTTAAGAAAAAATTACTGAAAATATGGAGAGAATTAAAAAGAGTGTAACATCTTAAAATCATGTTGATTGTATAATTATATTAAACGCAGTTAATTTTGTCATTACAGAAAAAATATAACTTGTTAGGCTAAAATAAATTTTAACAATCTCATATTTTTGATGAAAACTTCAGAACTGCTGTTTTAATTTGTCAAAATAATAAACTAGGTAAATAAAAGAAAACCAATTAGATGAAACGATTTTTCGAACTGAATAAACTAGAATTTTCAAAAGAACACACAGAAAAGAAATCACTGAATTCACTAGTATATTTCGATATCCTCGTCGTCAGGAATAGATGAGAATTGCTCCAAAGGCTGATATAACGACGTCGTTATCAGCCTTTGGAGCGATTCACATCTATTCCTTAAGACGAGGACATTTAAATAAAAGAAAATATATATCACATGGATAACAATTAAAGAAAAGAACATATTTATTTAACCGTAGATATTGAACATAAGAATTATTTCTACTACACATTCAAATTTACAAATAAAAGAAAATATTTCTTATAACGACAAATATATAAGAAAAGAACATATTAATTTAATCATGCATATTGAACATCGAAATTATTTCATTTTGTTTAGAAAATTAGAAGAGTAGAAGAGTACAGTGGTTAGTCTTTAATAGTATTTAACATTTTTAGGCATTATTCAAGAGCTTTTAACCATGCATATTGAAAATCCAAATTATTTCATTTTGTTTAGAAAATTAGAAGAGTAGAAGAGTACAGTGGTTAGTCTTTAATAGTATTTAACATTTTTAGGCATTATTCAAGAGCCTTTAACCATGCATATTGAACATCCAAATTATTTAATTTTGTTTAGAAAATTAGAAGATTAGAAGAGTACAGTGGTTAGTCTTTAATAGTATTTAACATTTTTAGGCATTATTCAAGAGCCTTTAACCATGCATATTGAACATCCAAATTATTTAATTTTGTTTAGAAAATTAGAAGATTAGAAGAGTACAGTGGTTAGTCTTTAATAGTATTTAACATTTTTAGGCATTATTCAAGAGCCTTTAACCATGCATATTGAACATCCAAATTATTTCATTTTGTTTAGAAAATTAGAAGATTAGAAGAGTACAGTGGTTAGTCTTTAATATTATTCAATATAATTTAAAATGTTTAGGCATTATTCAAGAGCCAAAACTATTCTTTAGTAATGATAGATACAAATCAGTTTTAATCCTAAATAAAATTTTAATAGTATTTAGTTAAACGATTTTGTTTAAAAAATCGTTTTCTTTAAAAAAGAACTAAGAAAAATAAATTGTTAACAAGTTTACTTATAGCAATGTTTGACTGATGATTATTTCAAGTTTTAATTCATAGATAATACACTAAAAGTGATGTAATGTTGTAAATATTACTTTGTTAAAAGCAAATATTATCTATTATGTACTTAGTAATTGTAAATATTACTACTTCATATTTATATTATCATTTGAAGATTACATCATATTTTTAATTGTTATTTATAATTAATTATAGGCGAACAGAAAGAAGTCGAGAAAGATCATCAAGAAGGAAAAGAGATGAAAGTAAAAAACGAGGTGACAGTGAAAGTTCTTCAAGGAGAACTTCAGATGAAAAAACTAGATCTTCAGATAGTGGCAGACACACACCTGATGATACTCATTCAGTATGTAACCAGTTTAGCCAAGATAATTATCAAATATGTTCTTTTATTACAGATATTTTCAAGATTAATTATTATTCAAGATAACAATTATTAATTAAATCGTATTAATGTTTAATAATAGTAAAACAATTAAATAAGAAAATTACAACAAAAAAATTTAATTATTTTCAGGAATATTAAATTATATTGAACTATATCTCTTCAGTGTTTTCTTGGTTGGTTATAATAGAATAAAAAATTGGATAATAAATTAATTACAAAAATAATATAGTAAATATATTCATTATTTCTGAGGTAAAATGGATAAACAAACAAAAGTCTCCACACAAATGAAGTTTTATTCAACAGCAACAACGAGTTTCAAACACTTTGTGTTCATCATCAGGAAGACACCAAGAATGTGGTAAAACAACTTATTGTTTTCACTGTTTCCAGTTTTTTTCACTGTACCAACCCTTCAGCACCACATCCTTTTGGTGTCTTCCTGATGATGAGCACAAAGTGTTGTTGTTGAATAAAACTTCATTTGAGTGGAGACTTTTGTTTGTTTATCCATTTTACCTCAGAATGAGTAAATACCACACAATTATGGATTGCACAACTAATGACTTAATAATAAAGCAATTAAATAAAAAAATACCACAAATAATCTAATTATTTTCAGGAATATTTTGATTATATTGAACTATCATATCTCTTCAGTGTTTTCTTGCTAATTCTTCAGTGTTATATTAATTAATTCTAATGTAGTGCAATCAGTTATTATGTGGTATTTACTCATTGTAGGGTAAAAATCTAATGAAATGGTCTCCACATATAAAAATTTAATGATATAAACAACGCGTTTCAAACACGTAGTGTTCTTCCTCAGGCATTAACTAAAAAATACAATGACACCAGAGAGTTATCTTATAGTACAAAGTAAATAAGTACAAAAATTAATATAAAATAAAATAAGGCAGAAAGTACGAACCTAAGGATGAGTGCCTCTGAATACTTTCTGCCTTATTTTATTTTATATTAATGTTTGTACTTATTTACTTTGTACTATAGATAACTCTCTGGTGTCATTGTATTTTTTAGTTAATGCCTGAGGAAGAACACTACGTGTTCGAAACGCGTTGTTTATATCATTAAATTTTTATATGTGGAGACCATTTCATTAGATTTTTACCCTACAATGTATTAATTAATTATACTAATATAACAGAAATTAACATTCACTAGTTGATCAGTCAGTATATGGCATTTATTCATACTAGAAAATTATAGAGAAAGTAAATATTAAAAAAAATTGTAATAAAGATAATTTTTTTAATCATGATTAGAGAGGAAAAGAAACACCAAGTCTTTCCATACAAAAAGTACATAATCACTCAATGCATTTCAAACTCTAACTACACCTTTTTCTCTCTAATATGAGTAAATACCAAACAATAACTGATTACATTGTTCGTAAGTTAATTTCTTAAATAAATTTGAAAACCTGAGCATTTGATGTTTGCAAAGTTTGTTCTCAAATCTATACGGTGTTTTGATGGATAAAATCTGTACATAAACCAGTTTTATTAACAAACGACGTGTTTTTAAATGTATGGTGTTATTTTTTTACGTTTATCTGCTTTTAGTGAAAAGGTAGAATTGAAATGATACTGTACTCATAAACTGTAGTGTTTTATACTGTTATTAAAACTTGTTCCTGTAGAGATTTTATCTTCCATAACATTAATACCATAACATATCCATAACATTAATATCATTAATGTTACCTTACCACGTAATAATATTAATACTATGTTGTAAAACCATATAGATGTGAAAACAACTTTTGAACACTATTAGACCTACTTGTATCAAATGCTCAAATTGTTAAATACTTTTAAATAATGTATAACCTTTTTTTTTAGTAACGTATTGTTTTAAAATTCTAAACAGATTTATTTAATTAAAATGCTCTATACAAACCTTTCTGTCAGATAATTTAAACAAATACAATACACTGGAATACATTTACTGATTTTAAATATGATAAAGTCTTATACAATTTTTATAAAGAGAATACTATAGTTTATAACAATGTCAAACTTTACGCTTGTCTATTTGTTTTAATAATATACTAAATAGTATAATGAAGAGAAAAAATATGATATAAAACTTGTCTTATCGGGTTAATAATATTATAAAGAAAAGAAATGTAACTATTACGTTACATACATAACCTAACAATAGGTTAAATATACCTATGTAGGTAATTAAATTTAATATCCTTACAAGTTATAGAATTAAACTCATGTAATACTTTAATTGTTTGAATTAAACTTTTTTCAGTTCATGATTGAAATGTTGAATTAAATTCAAATGTTTTTCATGCATTGTTAACAAAATTTTAGTTATAAGAATAAAGGGAAAGAAAACCTTGTTTTGAAATGAATGCATTCAAATGATTATAACAAGAAAGTGTATTTATGTTGTAAAAATTCTGGAACTTAATATTTCTTTTATGTAACAAAGTATTTTATTACGATCTATAAAACTTTTTCAATCAAATTGTAATGCAAATCATTTAGTATGTTATTTTGTTACTATTGAGAGTTGAAATTTATAAAACCTCTTAAAACAAAGTAAAAAAAACAGTTGTAAAATAGAAATATAACTTTAAAATCATATAATTATAAAAATCCGTCATACCTCGTGAAGCATTGTTGCAGGAACGGTAATCGGAGTCGAACTGATTATAATCCAAAGGTCCTAGTTATAAACACCAATCAAACAAGGATTGCCAATACAATACCTACATTTCCTTTTACTAACCAGCGTTATATTTTTCTCATTACGTATCAACAGTTATTCTTTTACAATTTAAATCGTCTGTCAGGTCCGTCCAGTTATCTTTTCAATTTTACAATTGGTTTAAATAGTATATCCGTTTCGTGATTAATGTATTAAATTATCAAATTACCTTTGTTTTTATATTTATATATTTCAAGTTCCTCTATTCATTTAATGATTGCCTTTTTATCTTGTTTTCATCAAATACATTTAATTTTCGATATTGTTTGATTAACGTCCTTTCAAATGTTTGGCATTAATTTGAATTAAGTAATCTTTAAGGTGTTCTTTAAAACGTTATTCTAATGTTCTTCCATTTTGCCTTATCCCTACATTTCGTTTATATACTTCACTTTTTTTAATGATTATTAGTTTTATAATCTATTGTTTTAACTATTATTTGTTTTATCGTATTATTACTTTTGAAACCTACCTTTACATTGCATTGATTTAGTAATATAGAAATTTTTTACTAAGTTCTCCTTTATATGTTACATAAGCGTATTTTTATTATTAATAGTTTTTTATTCTTTCTATATTTTAACGTTTTATTTATTAAGGATGAATTAAATCTGGTTTTCATAGCTATTGTTTTTAATTCTTTATTGAAGTTATTTCCATTCATAGGGATTGCTATTAGTCGATCTATCATAATATTATCTGTTGTTAAGGGTCTACGAAAGATTTATGGATTGTTATATCATATTAAATTTGTTTCCAGTATACAATAAGATTTAGGTTATTTCTAACCTTTTCTTTTGCTACGTCCATCAATTTATTGTTTCTGTTTACGTAAATTTCATTTTATTAATTGATAAATCTAGGTAGTTATTTACATGTAGTATTTTATCATCATTTCCATTCTATTAGGAAGAAATCATCTACGTATCTACTCTAACGTGTTACATCTAATTTCCCTTTTAAATGATTAACGTACACCTCTTCTAGATCTTGAAGAAAAATATCCGATAAAATTACAGATTTTTGATTTCTTATGCCTAATACATCTTTTCCTACATAGAAATTATTATTACATTAAAAAGAAAATCTGCTTGATAATAGTATTTGTTATTCATATTAGTTCATCTATATTACCATTTCGGTTATCTTCTTTAGTTATTTTACGTATTTATGTATCATAGATACATACGTAACAGATACATTATCAACAGATAATATCATTTTACGTATTATTTTGATGGTTTCTACAAAAGGCATTGACGTTAATATCGAATGATATTAATTTTGTTTTGTCGTTCATATTTATGTCTTTTATTTCAATTAATAGTTGTACCGAGTTTTTAATGGAGTACAAATTTGGTAACCTAACCTTATCTTTTATTATTTTAGCCATTTCTCTTGTAAATGTAATAGACTTGAAATTACTGCAATTTAATACCAATCCAATCGGTTCACTTATTTTGTGTAGCTTAACTTGTCGTTTTAGTTGGTAGCATTCGGGTTTATATATAAATTCATTGTATTGATTTGGTTCTTACATTATAACCTTTATATGTTACGTTTTGGAATTCGCTAGTTGGGTCATTTTTAGTTCATCAGAATTACTTTTAATCATCAATTCTTCTGTTTTTTTAATATAATCTGATTTATAGATTATGGCGATTGTATTACTTTTTTCTACATAAGAGGTTATCACGTTGCCTTTATCAATTTTCGTTTTAATATTTTAAATCATCTTGTCATCATTATTATTATTATTTCTAGTTTGTTTATGGTCGTATCTATTGTTTCGTAAACTAGATATCTAACGTGGGTTTGTTTTATCGTTCTTAACAAATTTATCGAAAGTTTTGTCTTTTATGAAGGTTTCTATCTCATTACTACTAACACTTCATCCTATATTAAATGTTATATCTTTAATAAGGAAGTTTTTGTTAGCTTTATTTATTAGTATTAATAAAAGTATCAACTATGAAGTGAAAACAAAATAAAAGTTTATCAGGACTCGTTCAGTTCTTCAGGTTTTAAATAAAAACCGAAACGTTGGAAAATCAGAGTTTAATTTGAACCTGAAGAACTGACCGAGTCCTGATAAACTTTTACTTCGTCTATTTATCAATCCAGGGTAAAATTAGCTTCCTATTTCCTTTTCTTTATTATTTCTACTCCTTAATTTGACCATTTTTTTATGTAGTCGATCATATTTTTTTCTAATTTCTTCATTTATAATTTCACCAGCAATCAACAAAGTCTCAATCTAAATTAAGTTCGCCAGTTTATTATGTCCAGTCATAAGTTATTTGTTAGTTTCAGTCTTTGTTTTTAAATCGTTAATATCTGTGCTGTCTAATGGCCTTCTGTCCAGAATAAGTATTGTCTGTATACATACTTAATAGTTGCAAATTTAGGAACTAAAAACGTTTTCAGGGTTACTAATCAGTACCTTCTCTAGAAATCCTTCAAATTAGTCATAATCATAACCAAACTGGCTCTGTTAAATACATGCATATTCTTAGTGCAACAGGAGTTAGTAAACGATTCACAAGGTATAACGGATTTTTATCATAATATCATGTTTTATAACTTGACAATTTCCATTATTTGGAAATCACGTTTTAAAATGTTTCTACATTGATTATTAATCTGAAAAAGTATTGGAACTTTTAAGAGGAAAAGTTGTGGAACTAGTTGTTTTAGAGACATAATTGTAAAAGAACACAATGAAATATTACCGAGAAATCAGGCAATATGATACGATTGAGGTAATAGGAGAAGACGAGCTTTTGGGAATTAAAGTTGTGGAATATTACGAAATGAACAAATTTAATGAGGTGGATATGAAAATGAAAAACATTTAAAAATTGGTTTCACTTCTAATTGTTAAAAGGTTTTAACAATCAGTGAGGAAGGTTTTAGCAATAATTCATCTAACACTTATCAATATCTATATCTTTAGCAATAATCTTGAAAAACACAAGGAATACTCAAGTTCAACCAACTTGTTGGCACAAGCTCTTTCTATATTTGATAGGCTGTTTCTAAATACCATGTTGCGTTATATACTTAATAAAAAAAAACTGATAAATTTTCATTTAAAAAAGTAAAACTAAAACCATTATCATGCCTTTGTCTTGTTTGGTATAGATAATATATTTTGAAATGCTTTTTTCAATTCCAAGGGTGAAGGAGTGATAACGGCCAGCCTGAAGATACCTGTGCCAAGTGCATCGTTTTCTCTTAACCTAGATGACATTCCTTACATTGAAGATAGCGATAGGCATAGTGTAGCAAGTAAGTTAAAAATAATTTCATTTAACACTCACTTAATTTTGTTTGAGTCACTTTGTTTGAATGTTTCTTTTCCTCTCTAATCATGAGTAAATACCATACAATAACTGCTTCCATAGCTCCTGGTAAAACGAAGTTAGGCACTTACACAAATGAATTCAATTATTCTTTAATATATATATATATATATATATATATATATATATATATGAAAGTATAAACCACAAGGAAAAAGTAAAAAAGGACACAGAAAATGTGCTCTAAGGCCTTTCAAATATATGTCATCAGAGATGAACCTAATTGTTTTACGTTTACGTTTATTTACGTTTATGACGTCATACACTTGTCAATTAGAACGTGCGTGATTCGAATATATCGATACACAAACCGTCAATATGCCGGATTTATTTCAAGCCGCTATTTTACACCTGGTACCCTATTCTACATTTCTACCAATTTATCTGACGACATTTATTTGAAAGGGCTTAGAGCACAATTTCTGTATCTTTTTTATTTTTTCCTTGTGGCTTATACTTTCATTAGCTTTCATCACGTGTTTATTGTGATTATTTAGTATATATATATATATACTATATCAATATACTATATCAGCTATCAAAATGGTTGGTCCATGTTTTATCGCCATTGGTAGGTACTATTTCCCAAAGTCATATCAAGAACAACATTGAACTTGTTTCAAAGCTAAATTCATATTCCTTTCAGAATAGTATGCTGTTAAGCTTTGATGTTAAAGCACTTTTTACAAATGTGCCAGTTGAAGATTTATTAGTTTTTCTTGAAACAGAACTTAAGAAACGTACACAAACATTACCTGTTTCTGTAAGTGTGTTAATAGACTTAATTCGTTTGTGTACATTAGATTGTTGTTTTTCATTTGAAGGAAAATTTTACAAGCAAAAGTTTGGTTTGGCGATGGGAAATTGTCTCTCTCCTGTTTTAAGCAACATTTATATGGAATATTTTGAGATTACATACCTACCTAAAATTTTACCTAGCAATGCTAAATGGCTTCGCTATGTTGACGATGTTCTATGTATTTGGCCAGATGATAAAAATGTTAGCACTTTTTTGGATACCCTCAATATGTTTGTTCCGTCTATTCAATTTACAATAGAATTAGAAAATAATAATAAACTCCCTTTCCTGGATGTGCTTTTGCACCGAAGTGGTAATAAATTGAATTATAGTATTTACAGAAAATTTACAAATGTATCCTCTTATGTTCATTTTTTCTCGGCACACCCCCTCAGTGTCAAAAAATCCGTTTTTAATAGCATGTTTTTGAGAGCTTTCAAAATTTGCAGTGAACCATTTTTAGAAGAAGAAATTAAATATATTTACAAAGTTTCAACCTCTCTAATGTATCCAAAAAAGTTAATTGATAACGTGATGAAAAAAGCCAAACAATCTTTGATGTCATCTGTAAGTGAGGAACGTTTTTCAAGAAGGAATTTGCTGGTGGTTCCCTACAGCCCATGTTTAAAAGACATTCCATATTTGTTGAAGAAGCTAGATATCTCAGTTACATTTAGTAGTGTGGTAATTTGTCAAATAGACTTGTCCATAACTCTAAAAGAAGCCGAAAAAAACTGTTGTGTATACAGAATTCCTTGCAAGGATTGCGAGTTGGCTTATATTGGACAGACGGGAAAAGGAATGGATACAAGGATTAAGCAACATCAGTATTCAGTTAGAAGACAAGATGATAAAAGTGCCTTGTTCCTACACATTAGAGACAAAAATCACATAATTAACTGGAAAGAAGCAAAGGAGTTGGTTTTTATGTCATGTGAAAGAAGAAGAAACATTGTTGAAAGCGCCCTCATAAAAGACTTTTCTAAGAACTTGGTCAACACTAGTCCAGGCCTTTTTAAATTAGATGAATTTCTAATTGAAGGAATTATCAAACAAATCAAGACTATTTCAACAGTTATAGGGAAAAATACTGTCAATGATGCCAATCTTACTCCTTCTTTAAATCAAAATTCATAACCTGCTTACAACTTGTATTCACTTGCTCTCTGACGACGTGAAAACGAAAGGCCTTAGAGCGACTATCTTCTCTAATTTGTGGTGAGTTACCTGAATATATATATATATATATATATATATATATATATATATATATATATATATATATATATATATATAAACAATGAAGTAGTTGACATTCTCGAGAAGAGGATAAAGAAAATGATTTAAATGCCTTTTAAAACACATAGGATTGTTTGTACTGGATATAAAAAAAAATATATTGACAGTTTCCGATTAGCAGTCTTTAAAAATTTCAATTTATTAGAGAAAATAAATTACTAAGCATTCTGAAGAAAGACAGAATAAGTAAAATGGTTTATTATATTAATAGAGATAAATTTCCAGTAAGGTTTAACTGTAGTGGCTTGAGTGTATTGAGAATGAAAAAAAAAAATAATTAAAAGTACGACTAAAACACTTTCACACTCCACTTCATCTAAATCTTTCTCACCGTTTTTTTTTTTTTTTTTAATGTTGTTGTAATAATATTGTTGACTTGAACAGGAGGAGGCAGTGAAAGTGGAGTTGGATCTCTCAGTCGTGGTGGTTCATCAAGCTTTGAATCAAATCCAACATCTCCTGAGTCTGAAAGATACCATCCTCCTCTCCTACAAAGGGTTACTATACATCACACACCTCAGATACATCAAGTAAATTTTCTTTTTTTGTTTTTGACTTTTTTAATTTCCAGAATAATTTTGAATAATCTAGTAGTTCAAAAAAAAAAAAAATATTAATAGAAAATATAATTTCACTTTTCTTATATATGAAAAGTGGCTCACGGCTTATATAACAATTTAAAATGTATAATTAATGTCTGTAATACCCAACCTCAGTTGGGTTTTTGACTCTGACGAAGACTGCTTGTTACGGTTGAAAGATCTTAGTCTTGTTTCCCCATTTTCATATTGTGGTTTGATCATTGATTGTTATTTCACGTGTTTAAGTAAAATAACAATCAATGATCAAACCACAATAAGAAATGGGAAAACAAGACTAAGATCTTTCAACCGTAACAAGCGGTCTTCGTCAGAGTCAAAAACCCAACTATTGGGTTTGTTGTTCAGTTGGGTTTTTGACTCTGACGAATACCGCTTCTTACGGTTGAAAGATCTTAGTCTTGTTTTCCCATTTCTTATTGTGGTTTGATCATTGATATATATATATAATATATATATATAATATATTATAGAAACAAAACTAAAGTTTATCGGGACTAGGTCAATTTTTCAGGTTCAAAAGACCGAAATGTTGGCAATGAGAGTTTATTTTGAATCTGAAGATATATATATATATATATATATATATAGAGAGAGAGAGAGAGAGAGAGAGAGGTAACGAATTTGGTCTAACCAGTAAGAAGTAGGGTGCTGCAGTATGAAATTATTAGCAGTGGCGGAGTTGATGAGGGTCTCAATTAATCAAATTAAATTAAAAAACACCAGAAGAAGTTAAATAAAGTTATAATAAGTTAAAAACAAAGTGACTCAGGAACTGAAGTAAACAAGGCAAAACAGACTAAGATACAGGAACTGTTGAAGGGTTAGAGAATGTAAAGTACAACAGTTTAATGCTAAAAGCAAAAAAAAAAAATTTTGGATGCAGTCAACGAAAAAAAGATAAAAGAATAAATTATTTTACTTAATTATTCTAAACGACATTAAATAAGCAAAGGTGAAAAATAAAAAAATGATCTTATATTAAATAAACTGAAACGTAATCACAACCTTTGTAAACAAGGTGAATAAAGACTCCGGAATCAAAAATAAACACAAGAACAAAGTAAACTGAAGATATTTTCTGTTCATCCACTAAAATAATAATAACTGAAAACATAAAATAAATAAAAAAATATAAAAAAGAATCTAGGTACAACAAATAATCCAAACAATAATAACAAAGCAAAGAAACAATTACAAAACAAAATAAAATAAAGGAAAATGGAAAAGGTGGGTTTAAGAAAGATATTGTAACAAACTCACAAATAAAATAACCAAGCCAAACACAACTGAAACAGAAAAGGATAAAGAATAACTTAAGATGATAAATAAAACAAATGTAATGAAGTTGGATAATAAAGTAATAGAAAATAATAATAGAAAATACTGAGGGAATGGAGCTGAAATTTAAATTAAGCTAAACATAACTTAAAAACAACTTTGACACAAAAAAACAAAATAAAATTGAAAGAAAGTAAGAATTAAAATGAGGAAAAGACTGAAGGAATTAAAAGAACATAAAGGGAAGTCAGAAGAAGAAACAATAACAAAAAAAAGAGTTTACACTTGAAGGAATGAGTAGTAACCGCACTGGAGGTTATAACATTGCGCTATTTGCACTGAACATTGTAAACAGGAAAATGATCCAAATGCCAACAAACGTTTCACGATGAATCACAAACACAGAACTAAGGAACAAACACACTTACTGTCTCTAATTTTCGGTTGAACCGTCATCAGGAGAGTTGAGAAAGGGAGACCAAGCACACTTGTGAAGCGACGGTTGGAGACCAACCGTCTCCAATATTATATATATATATATATATATATATATATATATATATATATAGAGAGAGAGAGAGAGAGAGAGAGAGCAGACTTTCTTTTATACATTTTGTGTTGAACTGAATTGCCTTAATCAAACATACCTTTCTTTTGAGCAAGAAAAAATCATCAATAATTAATTATTGATCAATAATCATCATTAATCAATAATCATATAATTACAATCATCAAGACGATTTGTAATTATCAAGAAAATATGAAAAACTGCTCAAAAGAAAGGTATGTTTGATTAAGGCAATTCAGTTCAAAACAATTTATATGTATATATGCATAAAAGGATTTCACAATAAACACGTGGAATCCTGTTTTAGACATACATTATTTATAATGACATATATTTTGTCAAAATGACCGAGATATTTTTTTAATAAACGCGTTTTATTTTGTAATGGATATCATATGTTATTTTTAGTAAGGTACTTTTCGCTAATTTGTTTTATAAATAACCATTATTTTTACACTGAAATTCCATATTTATATTTTTTTTTTTAGGTTCAACCTGCAAGCAGTACTAGTGTTGAAACAGGTCGCGGAAGCGTTACTCATCTCAGAAGCACTGACAAGATATCAAAGAGTGCAACAACAAGTTTTGTATCCAGCACTATGGAGCAGAGTGCTAGTTCTTCAAGAATGGCACGACCAACATCCATCACTTCTATTGGCGATCGTGTTATGAGATCAAAAACAGCTGATTTTGAAAGATTACTAAGCGAAGGCAGGAAAAAGAGTTCATCTAGTAGAGCCAGCGGTACTTCAGGTCTTGAAAAGGAATATAAAAGAAAATACAGCGAATCAAGGCATTATACGAAAAATTTAACTGAGGAAGAGTTCCCAACAACTTCAAGAGTTGAACCAAAAGGTGTTTGGAAAAGAAGGGAACTAATTTCTAGTGAACCTAAAGAAAGAAGGAATTATTCGACTTTCTCTTAGTCGAATATCACTATCACTCTAAAAATCATCCCATCCTTGTATTGTTTTATATCACTCCATATAAATTAACTTTCATATATTTATAAACAGATTTTAAGCGCATTTACATTTAAAAGTTAAAAAAAAAAATGTATATAACCAAATACCATATTAAAAGTCACGTATTTACTATTTTTTTGGGCAGCAGATTAAAAACAAATTGAAAAGTCAAAAGGCATTTTATAAAAACAAAACAAAAAAAAATAAGAAACTAGTCAAATTAATTCTAGTCATTCTACAAATATAATAAAGACTAATTATTTTTTTTTTAAATAAAAAATATACTAAAATTTATTTTTACAAAAACATAGTGAGTGTAGGCGTCATGGAAACTATTCGTAAGGTTAATTAGTAATTATAAAAAAAAAAATAGAAAAATAAAATCTATAATTCTATCAAAGGAGATAATTATACTAGTACTGAAGTATAATTTAAAATAGATTACATCGTTAAACATTATTTAAGCTATATGTAATCTAAGCTATTATGATAATATTGTACAATATTACCTCATTTTTCTAAGTTAAATTCAGTATTTAAGTGTATTAAGTTAACGTGTTTTTTTTTTGATAATTATTGGTGATATGTTATATCATGTGTCAGCTATCAGTGATTTTCTGTGTTGTGCAAGATGATGAATCAACTATTGTTGTTTTGCTAAATGAAAAGCAAATTTTTAGACCGTTTAGATTATCAGTTACTGAATATCTAGAGTATATAGGTCAATATTTATACTGCCAGTTGTAATTAAGAGTAAGAAATGGAAATAGATAATCATTTAACTTTTATATAAGCAACAATAATGACAAAAGAAAATGATAATTTGATAAGGGAATCTTTCTATTAAATGGAAAAAAAATTGAAAATAAAACAGGTCGTTAAAATAAATATTAACAGGCATGACAGAATATATTTTAATTCATTTATAATAAAAAGCAGAATATAAGCAATTTGTCAATGCAATGGACTAGATAAACCAGGGGTAAGCTGCGGCTACGACTGGCTTGGGAAATTAAAATACTTTAAAAAAGTATTTATTGTGTATTTTATTTTTTTTTTTAGTTTATTAAATGTTTTAAATTAGTTTAGTTTTTTAAATATTAAAAAAAGAAGTATATTTTATTATTTTTTGTAGCTCAAAATAAACATCATACTCGCGAAAGCCGGTATTCCCGCCCGAACGCTATCTCTTTGTTTGTTTCATGGATTATTTAAGTTCAGCCTTTTAATTTATTTCAAACAGACTGTTTAGACATTCTAAATAAATAATATTCAAAATCATTAGTTGTGCAATCCGTAATTGTGTGGTATTTACTCATTCTGAGGTAAAATGGATAAACCAACAAAAGTCTCCACACAAATGAAGTTTTATTCAACGCGTTTCGAACACTTTGTGTTCATCATCAGTTTCCTACTAGTTGTTTTCACTTGACCAACCCGTCAATACCACTTCCTTGGGTATGTCTTGAATTCTCTTAATTGAACTTTTATTTTTTATTATTTCACTCTAATTTTTGTAACTAATTAGATTTAATTTGTATTGTAGTGTCTTCCTGATGATGAACACAAAGTGTTCGAAACGTGTTGAATAAAACTTCATTTGTGTGGAGACTTTTGTTTGTTTATCCATTTTACCTCAGAATAAATAATATTCATTATTATTTGTCAAGAACTCAGAATGTTCAAAATGTGTTTATTAGAAATTAAATTCAATTTTCTCTGTAGCACTTTGTGGATATCAAAAGCAACACTTTATAGCCCATCTTTAAAATGGTAGTCAAAGCACTAATAAGTGTATGTTTATTTTTCACTTTCTAATAAATGCGCTTTTTCCCCTTTTTAAATGTCAAAAAGTATTTACGGCTCTCAGTGGGGGTTTTTTTTTTAAACCGGGTTCAAATGGCTCTTTTTGTGTTAAAGGTTGCCGACCTCTGGGCTAGATAAACATTATACTAGTACGGTAATATACTCTGACATAGTTTACTGATCGAAAAAACAAGTGAGTAAATCTTTCCATTGTCAATGACAACTAAACAAGGCAACATACTAAGCGAAGAAAACATTTGACTGAAGATATTTATGACAAATTGATGGAACTAGTACAAGATATATTGTCCACAAAGTCTCTTTACAATTTACAAAAATTTATAACAAAAGAGTTTATGAAATACCTTAACCAGATTTGTTTTATTTTGATAAGTCTTTATTATAGTTTTATCATATAAAACTTTTGTGTTTCAGATACTCTACCGATGGAAGAAAACTGACTCGCTGAATCCCTTTAAAATGACTACTCCTTAAGAAAAAGCGCAAAGTGTATCGTGGTTCACTGAAACAAAGTCGTATGTACAGACTCAACGATACTACAGAGCTAAGTATGGAAATGCTGGGACGGTTTTCTTCAACAAACTCTCTTCGTGCTTGTCATTTAGCTCAAGAGCCGGTAACAGTTACACTTTGTAAGCGTACAAGCGTAAATTCTCGTGGAGGGACTTACGCACTGGCAGCAAAGAACTGGTACTCCCTTTATCCAATACTATCCCTGTCGCCATAAATTTCTTGCGCCGTGCTCAAATGGAAGCATAGGAAAGTGGATCTCTTTCATACCTAGTTTTAAAGTTTCGTTGAGTCTGAAAATCCGTTTTTTTTTCAAGAAACAACGATACAAATTGCGCTTTTTTTTCAGGAGATGCCATTTTATAGGAGTTCGTTGAATCAGTTTTCTTCCATCGCAGACTATCTGAAACACAAAAGGTTTATAGGAAAAAAAAAATTAATAAACCCTTATTAGAATAAAACAAATTCGGTTAAGATATCTCACAAAGTTCTTTTGTAATACATCTTTCACATTGTAAACAGACTTTGTGGACACCCTGTATTTCAAAATGGTTTAGAATGAAATTCAAAAAAGAAATTACAGATGCTGACAAAAATGAGTAATACAAAAAGAGGATAAAATGCCAGATTGGAAAAGTTAAATTAATAAATTCTAAGTTCTAGTTATACACAGTACTTATTTTTTTAAAACATATTTATTTAAATACGCAACTACGCATATTATGCGTAACAAGTATATATAGTATGAGCAATACAAATAACTTTGACAAGCATGAGCAAAGAATGGAACCCACTGGTTCAACTTTGTTTCTTGATTGTAGATCATCATGGCAGTAGGTCCCTAGGCCATCTTCTCTTAAGTCGTCTTGGGGGGATTCTGGGAAGGTGAGGAGGAAGCAAGGTTTTGTACGAGTGGATTTGGTTGAGAGGAAAGTTTGGTATGAAACATCTTGTAACGATCATTGGCTAAAGATATACAGTACTTGAAATAAAATATATACGTTTGCATAGAGACATAAAGTAGTTTATAACGATCCATATTTATTATTTATCCACATATATATTAAATATCCATATTTATCGAAAATTATTGAAATCAAATAAAACATTTTCAATATAATCATTCGCTATCTTAATAAAAGTTTTCTTTCATATTTTTTGAGATAGGATTCATGAGTCTGTATTCTATGGTTATTTTTATTTCTTAACCTATTTTAAAGTAATTTATTTATGAAATTTTAATACTATATTTACCTTTTTTTTTTTATTTTAGTGTATTCCACTTTTTTAAGAAAAGATGGAGAACATCTTTGGTATTTAATTATAAAGTTATAATGTTACCCAGCATGCTCCACCGTTGTATTTCTTTGCCAAATAATTCATAAAATCAAAGATTTAGAATAAAGTTAAATTTTGTAGGAACAGATACTATTATTATATATTTTTAATGGCATATTATTTAAAAAAAAAACCCTAAATTTTCAATAAATATGAATATGGTTAAGAAGCTGGTAATTATGATTTTTTAAAACTACGAGTCCACTTGCAGTTCTGAACAATTCGTTATTTTTTTTTAGAAGAAAGCACTCTTGAAGGATTTCTTTTCTTCTTTTTTTGTTTGTTGATATCATTTCCTTCAGAGCATGAAAGATTTATTCGATGCCTTGATATCAGAGGTGTGCTCCAACAGGAAGATATTTGACTTTAGTACTGAAGATGTTCAAATCTTAATCAAGACTCGATATTTGGCTTGAAGATTGAAAATTCTATATATGCCATTCCTCGTGAGAGGGCATAAATCTTATTCGACATCAGGTACTAGTTAAAGATTTCTACTCTTATAATCCATAATGAAATAATTTTTAAGACTTCTATTAGTAGCATCCACCCGGAAACAAACTAGTAATTATTTCACAGAGCGAATTTCATTAGTATTCTCAAGAACACTGACTAAAGGGTTATCCCGGTTAAGAGGAAAATGTCATGACAGTATTTATGCTTAAATTATTTTAATCCTAGAAGGAAAACGGTAATCCCGCCCACAAGGTAAAAGGCTGCTATCCTTCATTAAATGATGAAATTACGTATTTTTTTTTAAAATAAAATGCATCAATTCAAATATAAAACAAATGTAATATGAAACTAATTTCGTAAAAAAATTATTGATTTTTTTTATAAGGAAACTGATTTTTATAAATGTTATATTAAAGAAATATACAAAAATAAATAATTATTAATTTGTTTTATATTGATAGTTTTATCATTTGTTTTTAAGTACATTTTCAAGACTAATTCAATCTTAATTTTAACGTAGTTCAATCAGTTATTATGTGGTATTTACTCATTGTAGGGTAAAAAGCTAATGAAATGGTTCCACATATAAAAATTTAATGGTATAAACAACGCGTTTCGAACACGTAGTGTTTTTTCCTCAGGCATAACTCTCTGGTGTTATTGTATTTTTTAGTTAATGCCTGAGAAAGGACACTACGTGTTCGAAACGCGTTGTTTATACCATTAAATTTTTATATGGGAGACCATTTCATTAACTTTTTACCTACAATTATTCAATCTTTAAAAAAAGAAGAATACAAATATTGAAATCAATAAATCAATAATATCTAATTCTTTGGTTAAATAGAATATCTCATAATGTTCTAATAATTTATAATCTAAAGTATAAAGATATTATAAATTTTAAATAATTTACCAAAATGGGAGTTTAACTTATTGGAAGTGATAACATAATTTGCAAGGTCATAGAATCATAGTTTTTTTTTTTAGATATAAAACAATGATTGTTACAATTTACAAGCTTTGTAAAACAAAGTAAAAATTTTTATCGAAACTGATTATTTTCGTCAAAAGTTATTTTAAAAAAAATTAAATTTACATTAAATTATTTTTTTTTAATTAATCACTTCTAATTTTTTAAACTTCATTTTTTTTAATAAATTTATTTATTAGTTAGTGAAATATTTAAAGAAAAAAATTGGAATTATTCAATCAAATTTTAATAACTTAATAAAAATTAAATTAATTATATCAATATTTAATTTTTTTATTTTATATAAATTATATATAATAACTTAATAATCATTAAAAATAATTAATTTAATCAACTCATTTATCCGATTGGTTAAACCGAATTATTTTATTATATTCTTAAATATTTTTGCATATAATACTGGCCAAAAAAAAAAAAAGTCATGGTGCCTAAGATGATTTTTACTGTTTTCACCTAATTTAAGGGTGCTGATTTCAGAAATGATGTCGTTTTTTCTCTATCAGGTCAAGTTTTTCTGGTATGGATACCTCTCTCTCTCTCTCCCTCCCTCTCTCTCTCTCTCCCTCCCTCCCTCTCTCTCTCTCTAGGAAGGCGATAGCAAAAAAAAAAAAGAGGCAAATCGAAGAAACTGTATTTCTATTTAACTTTAAGACACATATTCACTAGTCACAACAAAATGTGGCAATACGTATGCAATATATTTGGATTTCAACGTATATTCCCCGTAAATATAGCAATTATTAAGGAATACCTCCTGGAGAGGATGTAGCTATACTTATGTTTTCCAAAAATTTGCAACGGAAGTAAATACTTTAAAGTTTGTGATGTCATCATCATTTAACATTGATCATAGTAACAACCTTCAATTGTAATTATGACTCTAGAATGTGTTTAGCAATACGCCTAATTTGAAGGTAAAAAAGTTATGAAGTAGCAAACATCTCAATAACTTGACCTGATGAGAAAAAATTAGAATAATTTTCGGAATTACCACCACCCTAAATTAATCTAAATCAACTGAGAAACCTTGGGTACCAAAAAATGTGTTGACCAGTGTAATAAAAAAAATAAATAAAAAATTTGAACTGAAAATAACTTAATTTTAGTGAGAATTAAGTTATTGGAATGGGTAACAATAGCATGTAACTTAGTAATTTAAACAATAATAAAAAGCGAATGATATAAATTCAATACAGTTTTACTAACATATTTACACAAATAATTTTATTTTGGCATTATTTATATTTATAATGAAAACGTTTCCAATATTTTCCATTTGCACAAGTATTTTCAGTTCTTATAAAGTGTAATTTACAAAAAGTACCAAATACTTATGCAAAAGTGAATATTTGAAATATGTTTAAATGAAAAAAGAACAATTGTGTTTATAGAAAACTTATATTTGTTTTATTTCTTGTTGATTTTTTTAGAACTTGATAATACAATAAACTTAGGCAGTAGATAATTTTTTTTTTAATAAATTTGTTTGTTTTTGTAGGAGGGACAAGTTTTTTATTTGAGTTCTAAATGTTTTAGTTGTTCTAACACTACTTTATGGTAGTGTGATACAAATATGCAGGTGTTAAATGGGTACTTGAGTTTTAGTCATTCGTCAAAGGTTAAAACTAACCAAAAAAATTTATTCTTCAATAAAAGGGACAAGTAAAATCGCCAGTTTAGCTTGAATCCAGCCAAGTAAAATACATTACCTAATGAAGTGGTAAAAGGCCTAGATGCCTGTCCACTAATTTGGCATGCACTTTGCTGTGCATGGCTAGCTGACCCTTGGGTACTTGAATAAATTCCACCTGTATTCATTTATTCTTAAAAATTTATGAAACATATTATTAAAAGTATATAAATAATAAATAATGTTTCCTTTCTTTTGAACGGACATACCTACTCACTAAGAAAATTAGGTATACTCACATAAGGGACAAAGTGTTACTTTTAAAAGGTATTCCGGAAGTATACAAGCAGGTGGCAGTCGGAAGGTTGTCTGTTGAATAGGATGGGCCAATAACTCTACTTTGCCTAATCTTGCTGCCGTTCAATGATCCTGCCAGGTCTAAGTCTTACATAGCACTTTCTTCTGTCAATACTTTGGCCTATTTGTTCTGAATACTATTCAATGATCCTGCCAGGTCTATGTCTTACATAGCACTTTATTCTGTCAATACTTTGGCCTATTTGTTCTGAATACTATTCAATGATCCTGCCAGGTCTAGGTCTTACATAGCACTTTCTTCTGTCAATACTTTGGCCTATTTGTTCTGAATACTATTCAATGGTCCTGCCAGGTCTAGGTCATAGATAGTACTTCCTTCTGTCAATACTTTGGCCTATTTGTTCTGAATACTATTCAATGGTCCTGCCAGGTCTAGGTCATAGATAGTACTTCCTTCTGTCAATACTTTGGCCTATTTGTTCTGAATACTATTCAATGGTTCTGCCAGGTCTAGGTCTTACATAGCACTTCCTTCTGTCAATACTTTGGCCTATTTGTTCTGAATACTATTCAATGATCCTGCCAGGTCTAGGTCTTACATAGCACTTCCTTCTGTCAATACTTTGGCCTATTTGTTCTGAATACTATTCAATAGATCTCTGCCAGGTCTAAGGTCTTACATAGCACTTTCTTCTGTCAATACTTTGTCCAATATTTGTTCTGAATACTATTCATTTGATGTCTGCCAGGATCTAGGTCTTACATAGCACTTATCTCTGTCAATACTTTGGCCTATTAATGTTCTAAGAATACTATTCAATGATCCTGACCAGGTCTATGTACTTACATAGCACTTTATTACTGTCAATACTATTAGGCCTATTTGTTCTGAATACTATTCAAATGATCCTGCCAGGTCTAGGTCTTACATAGCACTTTCTTCTGTCAATACTTTGGCCTATTTGTTCTGAATACTATTCAATGGTCCTGCCAGGTCTAGGTCATAGATAGTACTTCCTTCTGTCAATACTTTGGCCTATTTGTTCTGAATACTATTCAATGATCCTGCCAGGTCTAGGTCTTACATAGCACTTCCTTCTTTCAATAATTTGGCCTATTTGTTCTGAATACTATTCAATGATCCTGCCAGGTCTAGGTCATAGACAGCACTTTCTTCCGTCAATAGTTTGGCCTATTTGTTCTGAATACTATTCAATGGTCCTGCCAGGTCTAGGTCATAGATAGTACTTCCTTCTGTCAATACTTTGGCCTATTTGTTCTGAATACTATTCAGTGGTCCTGCCAGGTCTAGGTCATAGATAGTACTTCCTTCTGTCAATACTTTGGCCTATTTGTTCTGAATACTATTCAGTGTCCTGCCAGGTCTAGGTCTAGATAGTACTTCCTTCTGTCAATACTTTGGCCTATTTGTTCTGAATACTATTCATGGTCCTGCCAGGTCTAGGTCATAGATAGTACTTTCTTCTGTCAATACTTTGGCCTATTTGTTCTGACTACTATGTATACAAATACCAGAAATTACTATGCGGCCCGCGGTCATTTTAAAAGTATATATATATATATATATATACATATATATTACTTTCCAGTTCACCAAATAGTTGCGTTTGCCTGATCTACAACTAGAAGCATTTGAAATTGTCAGTACAAAACATATATCATTGTTTCCACAAGTTTACGACATATAATATACATCAAAGTAATTAGGCTGCTACTTTAAACAACATAAACACATTACTATTAATGACATCTACCGGTGAACACTAGAAGCTAATTCAAACACCCATTAGACTGCATTATAGCATCATATATAATTAAAGTATCTGTACAATCACTAAATTTCCATAAAATTTTGTTAACTCCTGGCTATTTTACATCTCTATTCTAATACTGTTAAGTTCAACATACTTTCTCTTTAACCCTTACTTCTTTATAACCTGCACATTCCTTACTCCACTGTCTGTACAACTACATTTTATATTTCAAATAAATCTGTCCTAACGATCTACCGCATGAAAGAAGCTTTTCTTACAGTTTATCTGAATATCAAAAATACAATTTCTTACAACCTTTATTATTGTTACAGTTCATAAATTCTTATTATCATATTAAATTTACTAACTTCTGTAGCAGAATTTGAAGTAAACCTGGGATAATATATCGTTCTGTATTTACTAGGACCATCAAAAGAAAATAAATCTAATAATTAATTTTCGTTACTTCATTTTGATGTGATATCAAATAAAAAGGTCAATTAACTAATACTGCATATCATTGTTAACTAGTACAACAGTTATATAAACCCCTTGACACATATCTTTCGACTAACAACATTAATAAGTCAGTGAAGGGATCCATTCTACACTATGATATGCAATTACTACTCCAACGGAATTATGCAGATGGGGTATAACCTTAAACAAATATTAGAATCAATTTTAAAATACATTATTTAATAATAATTGCAATATTAATGTATTTGTTAATGAAATATATTTCCATTTTAATTTCATTTTCCATAAAAACTGAAATGATTTTAATATAATTTTTAGATATGAATCACAAAGGCTTTGAATTAGTCGTCAGTTATAATTAAATAGATGATATCATGATATTCAAAGGTAGTAACAATTATTTAATTAATTTAAATTAACAATTTAAAAAGATATTTTTCGCAAAAGTTTCTTTTTTTTCAATACCATTGTATGACTTGTATTTCATAGTCATACTATGGTATGAACGTTTTAAGGAATGCTGCCCATTAAATGTGCTCATTGAAATATTAAATGTATTATAAAATAAGAACGCAATTTGTATATATTTGATTATTAAACAGTAAATTATTGTGTAAATAAAACGATAGAATGTTTAAATTATATGTATCTATATTTTTATTGGTAGATTAGCCTATACATTCAATTACCATCAATCGCAAACTGCTTAATTACTGTAAATAAAATTAATCCAAGTGCAGCAAGCTGAAGTAGTCTACATTGTTCATTTAAAGCTAGTCAATTTCCCAATTTGTATTATTTTCATGTATTTTGTATTCTTTAAATTGTATATAAAAGAATTATATGTTAATTTGTTTCTGAAATTGGTTTATTAATGCCCAGAATAACTTTGTTTTATTTTAGTGAAAAACCATAACTGATTCATGAAAAGGCTCTTATTAGCTATACTGAGGACATGATATAGGTTATATAATGATCAACAATTGAAATGGAAACTACATCTTGCTTTTCAATTTCTATTGTGGTTTGATCATTGATTGTTATTTCACGTGTTTATGTGATAATCTAATTTATTTATAGTTTTTTACTATCTGAGAAGAATCTCAATAAATAAACACGTGATGCAATCATTAAGTTTAAAACGACAATGGAAAAGGGAAAATAAAGAAATAAATGTCTGATGACATTCATTGAAAGGCTCAGAGCATTTTACTATCTGTTTTCTTTTTTTTCCCTTGTGGTTTGATTTTCATATATATATATATATATATATATATATTATATATATAATATTCAAAACGAAGGAAACAAACACGAAAAACAGACACAGACAAACTCACATCGATATTTCGACCATCGTCGTCACCAGGAGGTGTGAAGAGCGAAGACTCCCGCAGGAAGACAGGGCAGCGAGGTCGAAATATCGATGTGAGTTATGTCTGTGTCTTTCTGTGTGTTTCCTTCGTTTTGAATTTATTTTATTTAAAAAAGTCCGCTGGACCGTTTCTTTTAATTGGTATATATATATTTTGTTTTAAATAAAAAAAAATCAAGACTCTGCCTGCTCTCCAGGTTTAAATCAAACTTTCAAAAGGTACGTTTCGGTTTTAGTAAATACATTTTTCATGGACCGATAATACAGAAAATAATTTACATGAAATCATATAAAAATCAAAAGGTATAGAGATATCAAATAATATAATGTTACAACATATAGAATGTTACGAATATAAATATTTTGAAATAAAAAGAGAGAAAACTTATAGAAATATGAATTTTTAAATTATAATGAATTATAACTTAAGAGATATAAATGAATAATTTTAGAAATATCAACTTTGATAAAAATGTGACATTAAAAGAACTCTATATTAAAACAATGGTACCAATCAAGAAAATCATTTCCTTAAACAATATACAATTACATAAACAGATATAGAACCAAAACTTATTTAACTTCAAACACCTGAAGAAATACTATTTAAACTAGTAATATTACTTTTGTGGGTAAGGAATGACAGAGCCTTTTTAATATACACGGCTAGAGTGTACTTTAGAAGCCCCAGCGTTTACAGAGACGGACCTTTACACAGAGGTTATAAGGGTTTCCCTACTCTCCAGTAGGGACTTTGGAGACATTTCTTTTTGTTAAATAGCAACTCATGTTTATATTGCAGTAATAAGTTTATTAGTTCTTGCTATATTCCTGGTTTGGAGAAGACCAAACACTTCTTTGAGTCTAATAAATAGATATTATTCATCTGAAATTATCAATTACAACAAAATCTATGCATGTCTACATTTTGAAATTATTAAAACAAATTAATTCTATAAACATTTTGTTTTATATGTTTCTTAAGTATAATTCATGTTTGAGCGAAAACAACATTACGATAATCATAAATACTATCTGCTGACACCAACAAAGCGGCATTAATGTTATTTATCCAAAATGATTATGAATGTTGATAACATCTCTTTATGTAGATGTCCTTTTACAGAAATCTCATAGTAAACACACTTAATTTCAAACACAAATATTCAAAGAAATAACAAATTGAGTAATTTTTAAGGCTTTTCGAGATTGCTTAAGACTTCAAGTTTAGTTTTTGTACACTATTTACATTTATGTATTAAAAAAATAAAGAAAAACGACTAAAATCGATGTAGCTGAGTGTCAAAGAACGCAAGAACTCAGTTAAAGTCTTTTTCATTTACCTTTTCAGTTTGTAATTTCTTTAAATGTAGAATCATGTGTGTTTATTGTTGCATTTCTGCAAATAAATAAATACATACATATAATATTATATATATATAAAACACTATTAATATATATAATTGTACCGGTCGCTCTCTGCCGGTACAAGTGAACACACGTACCTCTTCTTCTTCCCTTCTACTCTCTCCCTGATGACGAACTACAGTTCGAAATATCGATCCAGTAAGTTTTCTCACTTCTTCTATTTGTTGTCTTTTTTCATTTATATATCTGTCCGGTTTGGACCTTTTTAATATTTTGATTTTATATATATATATATAAACTAGAATTTAAAAAGAGAACACATAGAAAGGAAATCACTGAACTCACTACTATATTTCGATGTCCTCGTCTTCAGGAAAAGAAGTGAATCGCTCCAAAGGCTGATAACGACTGACTTGGCGTTCGAACTGAAGCACTCAAACAGTGTAGCCAACTTTCGGAGGAAAGGTAGACAGGGAAGATAAAGAGATAAAAGCCAAATAAAAATTAAAAAATGAAAACATTTAACTAAAATAAAATTAAAAGCTGATAACAACTTAAAAAAAAAATCAACGATTGAGGTTAAGCCCAGGAGCCGATCTACCTCCCAGAAGACTAATAAGTGCTTCTTCTGAAGCTCTCAGAGTAACTTTCGAATTAGTCTGATCAATCTGCCTCAGGACCTGTACACGGAAACAGTCATTAAAACTGAGTCCGTGAGAACTGGCATGAGTAGCAACGGGAAGGTCACTGCGTTTGCCAACGGATGACCTGTGATTATTCATACGCAGGCTTAGCTTTTTATATATATATATATATATATATATTATATATACATGTGATCAAACCACAATAAGAAATGGGAAAACAAGACTAAGATCTTTCTTAAGGAAAACGACTATGGATTTTTTTTTACATTGACATAAGGATATTGTTATAATTATTTAATTGCTTTAGAATTATTTCATAAGTATAGAGATCACTATTTGATTACCTTTGGAAATCTGTTTATGTTGTAGCATAGCTATTTACTACTGTTTCATGATGGCTACTATTTGTTTACTGGGAGGTTTCTTTACATAAACAGATTTCCAAGGTAATCAAATAGTGATCTCTATACTTATGAAATAATTCTAAAGCAATTGAATAATTATAACAATATCCTTATGTCAATGTATAAAAAAAAATCCATAGTCGAAATAACTGATTTATCAAGAAATTCCTCTTTGTTACTGTACATATTAAAATGTAATAAATTATCAAATAGTAGTAATAGTAGTGCTAATTGTAAAACAATCATGTTGTAGCCCTGAAGATGACATAATATATGTTGAAACGTCGGCAAAAGGACTAGTTTAAAATCATTGGACCTCAACCCTCAAAAAATGTATATATATACATATATGTCCTGGCTACTACTACTCTTCTTATGATGAACTTCAAAATATCGATTACAGAAAGGTTTTGAGATTTTAATTGTCTTACTAGCAAGTGACCAAATGGTATTTTATTTATGTATGAGATAGATAATTGGATAATTGCCGTTTGTAATTGAGTAAGTAGAACTCTGACACGTATTTATTAAACATCATCTACTCTAGTAATGTTCCGTAAAGGCACAGTACTAGAATGAATGGAATTAAAAAAACCTCATGACCAAGTATACGGATCTACTGTTCACAACTTTACATTAATTATATTAGGTACTTAAAGGCACAGTACTAGAATGTGCGATACCAAAAAAAGCCTTAAGATCCTTGAACCTTGTTGAAAATCTCAACTCAACCTGATAATAGACTGCTTATGAAATAAATAATAATACATAATTATATAGGAAATATAAACCAACCAGGGACTTGGAACCAGAGCATCCCCTTTCATCATAAGATAAATAAAAAAACAAGACAAAATAAAATGTTCTTCATCAGCAGATAAATTATATCACTTTGACAACTAACACTTTATTGCTATCACTCAGGTATATGTTTTCTGTTTATACAGAAAAACGCGTTCTGCAAGGCTTGAGGCAAAAACATGGTGACTCCAGGACACAAAACTTAGAAATAAGTGGAATATATGCTTTCGCTATACACAACAAATTCAGAATGTGAGCAGAAATATACATGTTTTGAGAAAATCTGGAATACATAGGTGATTAAAAATCTAATTATCACCATATCATCGAAGCTCGCAAAAAAGTGTAAAATTATATTGAGTGGGGCCTGAAGAAGTAACCTCAACTGATCAAACAGTTGGAAACATACTTCGATTGAAGATACATATTTCTGCTAAGATGATTTAGTAATAAAATAAAACAAAAAATAAACCAAAAGTTAAATCTTGCCTAGATTTAGCTAGGCATGCAAACTTACTTCACATGTAGTAAGTGATACAGGCTTCCTTATCTAGCATTTTCATATTACTGTTTGACCACTTCATGATGATTCATTTATTGCACTTCCTTATGTGATTACCTAGTTCTTGAACAAAAAAAAAAGCTGTAAATTAATAGTAATTGTTAAAAATTACTTTATAAATTTACGCATGCAACCAAAAAGTCACAGACAAAATTTTATCTATAATTACGTGTACCCTAAGATATTAAACGCTAGAAAAAAGGATCAAATGAACACAAGAACTTTCAGCTTTTATATAATGGAACTGAGGTAACATTAAAGAAGGTAGTTTTAAACGACACATATAACCTTCTCCTGAAGGCAGTTTAGGACACCTGATTTAAATACACGGCACCTGACTTTGGTGTATTTAATTCATATTATCAAAAAATTATATTTCTAATTATAACATTTTATTTTTGTTTGTTTGTTAGTACAAATTGATTTTATTTATAATTCAAATTTCACTAATGCCGTGACGGTGTGATTTATATTAATCTTTATTTTATAATTTGGTTTTAATAAATTCTGTTTCACTTAGTGGATTTAGTACTAAGGATTTAATGACTTAGTGCTGTACAATACAGAAATGCATTTTTTTTGTCAATATACTAAAAAAAACTTTGTCGAATTAATTATCATTTTTTCACCCGCGTGTAGCTGAGGTAGCCCGTTAATTACTTGTATAAAATGATTGACTATTCATGTAATGCGATGTCTTATGATAGAATATGTAATGTATTTTGCGTATATGTGTATAAAATATTCGGCCTTAGTGATCTCATGTACGAGGTGTATTGATGTAATCACATCTGCCTATTGAAAAAATGGGCTTAGGTGATCCCACATTTGTCTTATCTCTTGAATAATCTGCTTCGAAACCTCCATCAAGGCTACCAAATAAAACATAAGGACTGAACCCTCGTCAGGGAGTTTTGAAAAACTGTTTTAAAATATGTAAATTGGTTTATAAAATCACAAGTTTTGTTTAAAAAACAAATGCACTTTACACTACCTATGTCGAATATGTACTTTACATGGATTTACCTAAAAGAAGTGTCGATATGACATATGAAGCAGAGTGGTAAATGGAGCTGCTAAATCAATGATTAATTTAATAAATATTAAGTAAATATATTCATAAATTTTACAGCAAGAACCTCATAGTCAGCCCCTAACTTCACTGTAACTGATATACCAAAGTCATTAAGTAAATATGTAATATCACGACTGAGTTTAAATTGCAAACGCATACTTCATAATTAGGCGTTTCATATTACAAAATAATTATGAAATAATCAAAATAAATCATATATCCCTGTTAATGATTATTAATAGAATCAGTTTCTTTTAATTGTGCATTATTTTTTTATAGCATTATGAAAGTATAACAAAATTTTCTCTCTCTCTATCTCATTGTAAAGCATTAAAATACGATGGAATTTAAATGTTATTCAAAATAGAATCAAAAATATAGATATTAAAATATATATAATCAAAACTTAATGGCAAATAAGTTATAAGAAATAAAATACAAAATAGGAGCTATGTATCAAATTGGAACAGTTCAATTCACACATCTGACTCGATAAACTTGTAAATCTATTTATAGAGATACCAGAATTTAAACTAGATACTGTTGATGTACACTTTGTCCATCAAAGTAAATCTTGATAGTAAAACAGCAGTATCCAGTAATTAGAAGTTTCATAACTTGTTTGAATGTTAGCATTTATAAGAAATCAGTTGAGCTGCCAATGTAGCCAAGATTGGCATACCAGTTCAATTCACACAGTTAGTTCGACATATTGTCTGCCTTTTTAGGAGTGGAACCAGAACAAATATAAGTTTACACTACTTGCTATTATTTTGTATTTTTTAGTAAATTAAAAACCCTATCATTTGGTACCCGATCTAAGTATTCATGTATCTGTAATTGATATTATAAAAAAAATCAGTTGAGCTGCCAATAAGCCAAGATGGATACCTGTTAAGACACCAGTTAGTACAAATGTCTGCCACTAGGAGTGGAACAAACAACATGCAATTGCTTTAACTACTTGTTTTATTTTGATTTATATAGTAAATTAAAAACCCTTAAATTTTACCCGATCTAAGTATCCTTTATCTGTAATTGATATTTAATTTACTTTTCTTGCCTGATTTTTAAGGCAATATAGATGTATTAAATATATTCCTATATAACAAACATATATGCTGGGTAACAGCACAACAATAAATGGGCTTTTAAAAAAATGTGTCGATAAATTTTGCTTTTAATATTAATATTACTTTTAAAAGAATACCATCTGTGAAATTGAAATAAATGATTTGCTAACTAAAATAATACTTTGTATTTTAGCTAATTTGAAGCAGTCTTCCTGTATACCATTGTTGAATTAGACTATATAATAAGTTTCTCGAGTTTCCTGAATAACGATCTTGTTACTGTATCCACAGAATATAATAAATTATTAATCGACATGTTAAATGAACGATCATTATCGTTAAATGAACGTTCATTTAACATGATATATATATATATATATATATATATATATATATATATATATATTTACCATGAAAACGGAAACGGTCCGGCAGGACAGATTACACTTAAATAAATCATATCATATCACTTTATTATATTATATTTGTCACTTATAATAAACTGTGACACATAGACAGAAACATAATAAAGACTCACTTTTTAATATTTCGACCGTAATGGCGGTCGTCCTCAGGAGAAGAAGTAAATTGAAGGAGGGAGTTGTTCCAGTCAATTGGAGGGAGTTGACAGTCAACTGAATTGACTGTCGTCCCTCCGTCAATTCACTTATTTCCTTTGAGGAAGACCGTCATTATGGTCGAAATATTGAAAAGTGAGTCTTTGTTATGTTTCTGTATATGTGTCACAGTTTATTTTAAGTATATATATATTTTTTCACATAAACACGTGAAATAACAATCAATGTTCAAACCACAATATGAAATGGGAAAACAAGACTAAGATCTTGTTGGGTTTTTAACTTTGACGAAGATCGCTTGTTACGGTTGGAAGATTTTAGTCTTGTTTTCCCTTTCATATTGTGGTTTGATCATTGATATATATTATATATATATATATATATATATATATATATAAATTTCACATAAACACGTGAAATAACAATCAATGATCAAACCACAATAAGAAATGGGAAAACAAGACTAAGATCTTTCAACCGTAACAAGCGATCTTCGTCAGAGTCATTGTGGTTTGATCATATATATATATATATAAATAATATGCAGAGGAATCACAATAAACACATGTGATACAATCAATGACGTAATACAACTAAGGGGAAAAGGAAAACGACAGACATAAATACTCTGGAGCCTTTGTCATCAAAGAGCAAAGAAAATAAAAACCCATACCTCAAGGCTATCTCTGATAATTATACACGGAGAATCCTAAATAATGACTAACTCAAGTGTATTTAGAGTACAGATCATTAACAATTACCTGGCATCGTACAGCCTCTGGACCAACAGCTTAACGTCTCTTTAAAGGACAACAAGCACAAATATTATTCACATCCCACCCTAAACCAGAGTGAGAATTGAACCAGGGATCTGCCAGTCCAGAGGTTACACGCACACCACAGGGCTACTCCTGCTCGTAAACCATAAATGACCTCACAGAGAAAAATATTTCAAATATTATTTAAAGATTTGAAATCGATTAAATATTTTTTACTTTTCTCTATTAATTTGGTTTTTTTAAATATTTTTGAATATTAATTTTTTATACCTTTTATTCCTTGTCAATTTTACAGATTTGTGATAGACATGATATACAAAACCATGTACATATAGCCTTTAAGACAATTAACGATACCAATTTCTTCTTGGTAGCGAATAACGACCTGTATTCGAAAAAATGCCAAAACACTTTCCTCTTGTACATATTTTACAATATACTTTACCATCGTTTTTAGTTATATTTGAAATAATTTTATGAGAGCTTTCTGAAATTTGACCAAGTATTTTACATGCAAATGATACCTGTTCCATACCTACGGTATGCCATTTGACCATGTTTAAAACAGGAAGGGACACACATAAAAACGACAGAAGCTTACTTATTTGTAAAGATAAAAACTATTTTGTACAACAAGAATATTAACTTGTATGCAAATATTTTGTGTTTAATCTTAATAATTTTAAACATAATGACATATTTAATATTATACAATTTTAGTAAAAAAAGAAATGGGTGAACAATGTTTATAAGGTAATTGAACTACTATTCTTAAGTGAGCAGTCACTTATAAATTGCATTTGTCACTAAAACGTCATTTGAATATACAATACAGTTATAGCAAAGTATAATTCTGTCAAATAAACCGAATAAAAAGCAAAGCAAGTTCTGAACTTCGGTATAAATCACATCGCCCTTAAAAAATTAATTAATTCATAATTAATTAAGGTATATGTAAGAGAAAGATTATAAAAAAGAAAACTCTAATCTAAAAAAAAAACTTATAATAAAATAAAAATAATAGAAGAAATCGTTAGGAAAGAAGTTAAAGATAAAAAAATTAAGTCAGTAAAAATTAATGAGCCAATAAAAGCTCTAGGGTTAATATATGGAATCACCTTTTTGCCAACGTGTCGTTTTTATTTTAAGATATCCTCAGGGTTATAAACTAACAAAAACAATGTACATTTGTCATATCTACTTTACATTCATCATAAACAATTCAAAAAACTTACTTACTCAAGACAAGCTAGCTTTTTGAATTTTGTATGATGAATGTGGGGTAGATATGACAAATGTCTATTGTTTTTGTTAGTTTATAGTCCTGAGGATGTCTTAAAAGTAAAGACGAAACGTTGGCAAAAAGGTGATTCCATATATTAACCCTACCTCTCAATACAGAAAAAAAATTAATAGAATTATAGAAATATTTTTATAAAAATCTTTTTAGTATGTCAAACAAACAAAAGAAAATGAAGGGGCAAATAAATCTGTATTGAATTAAATAAAAAGTATAGGAAGCAGTTAATCCAACAGGTAAATATAAAATTAAGCAACACTTTGTCTTCTTCTCCGAATTTGGTCAGGGTTAATATTTGGAATCACCTTTTCGTCAAAGTTTCGTCTTTACTTTAAGACATCCTCAGGACTATAAACTAATAAAAACAATGGACATTTGTCATATCTACTTTACATTCATCATACAAAATTCAAAAAGCCAGCTAGCCTTGAGTAAGTAAGTGTTTTAAATTTTTTTATGATGAATGTAAGTAGATATGACAAATGTCCATTGTTTTTTTGCTAGTTTATAGCCCTGAGGATGTCATAAAATAAAGACGAAACCTTGGCGAAAAACTGAATCCGATATTTGGTCAGCCGCTTATTTTGGAAGTGGCCTAATTCGTCATTTATGTTAAAATCGACTTACTTTAAGGGTTCTGCAGTTTTACTATAAATTTACAACAATGGACATTTGTCATATCTACTTACATTCATCATACTAAATTTTTGTTATAAAAGCTGCTAGCCTTGAGTAAGTGTTTAAATAAATTTTGTTACAATTTGCTGCAAAAGGTAAAGATAGACGTATGACAAATGTATATTATTTGTTAGTTTATAGCCCTGAGGATGTCTTGAAAAATGACGAATTAGGCCACTTGGCGAAAAACTGAATCCATATATTAACCCTGACCAAAATTCTGAGAAGAAGAAAAAGTGTTTATTAGTAATTGTGGTCAAGAAAACAATACCTTATTATAAAATTAATCTACAAGAAAAATTATTGCCCAAAAAAAGTCGTAAACTCAAAAATTAAATCTTTAAAATAAGATCCAGAAGTAAATGAAAATCCGTATAAAGATAAAATTCTAATTAAAAAAAAACCTCTTTTGTAGGAATAATTTGCATGGAAAGAGAACCTATATGTCAAATATTCTGAGAATGTTTGAAATGCTTATGTACAATGTATTCTTATAATTACTGAGATTCCAAAACATTGGATGATTAGGTATAAATGAGGTAATTCAACAATATTAATTAAATGAAGACATAATAAGACAATTCAACTTATGTACTACAATACTTGAGTGCCTCTCCAGGGTTTTACAAATATGTTTCCATGATAAATTACTTAGTAAATCTTAAAGTGCAAACAGAACATCTTGTTTATTTTTTAAGTATATCTACTTTAAGTATATTTTTATACTTAAAATATACTTAAGTTATATTTTAAGTATATTAAGTATACTTTTAAGTATATCCTACCAAAAAAAAATCATAATGAAATTATTTTAGATTTTGTTTCATTAGTTTTAAAAAACCATTCTTTATAATTTATATAATATAACTCAAATTTGTTCCATAGAAGTTTCATTTTAAACATGTTACTTTTTTAAACATTTCACTTTATTTAAATGCCATTAGGCTAAGTGAATATATTTTTTTATTTATAAACTATATCTATAGAATTACCTATTTCTGAGGTAAAATGGATAAACAAACAAAAGTCTCCACACAAATGATTTGTGTCATTTGTATGGAGACTTTTGTTTGTTTATCCATTTTACCTCAGAATGAGTAAATACCACACAATTACGGATTGCACAACTAATGAATTATCTATTTTATTTAAACATTCCAGAGCATGGTTAGGTAAGCATATTTCAATTATTTTTAACTCGTGCAGAATTAAAAGAATTCTAGTTTTTGGAAACACCTATTGAATTTTAACTTGTGTCAAAATGTTAATTTAACTTGAGAAGTACAAATCTGTTAGGTAAATTAATCTTTGAACATCTTAATAAACATGTTAAGTAAAAATCAACATCTACACAGTTAGAAGTCAGAAAAATGACTTAAGACCTTTCAACCAAAACAAAAAAGTCTTTTGTCACCATCAGTTTGATTCTGATGAAGACCACTTGTTTTAGTTGATAAATATTAGTCTTTGTTCTGATTTCTAACTGTAGTTTAGACGTTGATTTTACACTGTATAAATTCATAATAATGAATGATGGTCTGACAGTACTTGATCAATTGTTGAATTTCCTCTCCAGCTAGGCATAACACAATGAAATGTTTTCCTTAGTAAAAGAAGTTGTTGGAGGGGAACAGAAATCTTAAGGTAACAGGGAGTGTTAGTCAAAACAGCACTCGGTTGTAACTTCCCCGTTTTCATAACTCCTACAGGCTTTAAAAAGAAACATTGTTAAGGAATAGTCCCTGTTTAAATCTTTCACGTGGTCATACAATTCGAATGGTTTTGGAATAAGAGCAATCTAAATGCTATTCTGTATTAATATATAACCTTCCTCCAATTATAACCTTCCTTTGATTCGATTGTTCTCATCTTATTCGATATATCTAATTTTTAAGAAAAGAATAGAAAAGGAAGGTAAAGACAATTATTTAGTTCCATACATTAGATACTTATATGCCAGATTTGTCTATCTTAATCTATTATAATCTCTAATGCTAATCAGTAGTTTGCTAAAAGTAAATAACTCTGCAAAATTAAAAATAATTTACACCCCAGATAAAATAAATGCAAAAAACTACATCCTGTTTATCATTGTGTTGCAACAAATAATAAATCAAAGGAAATAATTATTTATGATTGTAGAAGTAATTTGTCATGAATGTTTCATAGCTTTTTTTTTACAATTTATTTTTAAAATGAAACTTATAATTTTTTTTATTACAAAAATAAATATACCTCTGAATAACTTAATGCTATTTGAACAGCTGAAATATTTTGAAATTTGTTATTAGGATTACATAACCAAAACTATCTATATTTAATACAAATAGTTGTAATAATATTACAGACAATTAATCTAACCTTTTGCAGGTTTTAGAATGAAATGATTAACTAATTAGGAACACTTTTCGTTTGAAAACAAACAAATTGAAATTAATAATATAGAAAAGTTTACCATTAATTTTAAAAATAAAAGTAAATAACTTAAAAAAAAAAGAAACTAACATTCTAGAATGATTAGATAGTGCTTCCAATTACTTAATTACAAATGACTTATAATTAACACATTTTATAATTAGTAAAAGCTAAATTATTATTAAATTTAGAAAGAAAATAAAACATAAAGTAGTTACCTTTCATTATAAAAAGAATAATATAATAAATTAGAAAAAAATTTAGTACTACCTTCCAACTTAAAGAGCCGAACGTCCAAATGTAAACAAATAGAGTACTTAACCTTTTGCAATATTACCTTCTTTTTTTGGTTTCTAATAGATACTTAAACTAATTTGTTATAAGTTTTTTATTTTTTTAAATGAAATCTATTTGGAGAAAGTCACAAGAAAATGCTTATCCAATTTTCAAATAAACGAAAATAAATAACAAACAGGCATAAACAAAGAATTTTATTTACATGGAGATATAGTGTTTTGGTATTCGCGTAATAAATATACGTAGCATTTTATGAAATAGATAATATTTTAAATAATAATTTTATTAAATTGAATTAATTAACCGGTAACTTTTACTTTTATTGAAGATACAACATTCGATGTAAAAACTAACGGTCTTTAATTCCATAGAATACTAGTTTTGGAAAAAACAAAACCCCCCCCCAAAAAAAAAATTTTTTTTTTTTTCAATTCCCCCCGGCCAACGGGGAAAATTTTATTAAATTTAACAAATTTTTTTTTTTTTTTTTTGGAAACCCAAAAACAAACCAATGGCCCAAAAACAAAACAAACACACACCCAACAACCCACAAAAAACCAAAATATATATATATATATATTTTATATATATAAATAAAATAAAAACAAAAACAAAGGAAAACTTCCAAAAGGAAAACAAACGGTTTCAAGGTGGAAACAAACAAACCCCAGAAAAAGGAACCCCCCCACTTTCGCTCTTTTTCGGTTGAACCGTTTCAAATTCAGGAGAGTTGGGGGCCTTCAAAAAAATATATTTTTAATTTATATATTTATATATATATATTTATTCAATGATCAAACCACAATAAGAAAAGGGAAAACAAGACGAAAATCTTTCAACCGTAAAAAACAGTCTTGGTCAGAGTCAAAAACCCAACTTCGTTAGTTGGGTTTTTGGCTCTGACGAAGACCGCTTGTTACGGTTGAAAGATCTTAGTCTTGTTTTCCCATTTTCTTATTGTGGTTTGATCATTGATTGTTATTTCACGTGTTTATGTGAAATCTTTTTATCGAATATATATGTTTTTATATATATATATATATATATATTTAAAGTTATCATAAGAAAACAAAAAAGAGACTAACACTTACTATTATCGATCATTTCGGCTATCACGCCGTCTTTAGGAAAGGTAGGAAAAGGAACACAGGAGCGGAGACGTGGAAGTGTCCACCGACCGACACAAAGTGACACCGTTTTTTGAATTCGAATTTTAAGTGAAAAATATTATTTATTATATATATTATATATAAATATATATTTTTCATAGGCAGAAGTATAAATTTTGGAAAACAAGAAAAACTTTAAGTAATACTTTTTATTACTAAGTATTACTTAGTTTTTCTGTTTCAAAATTTTTAACTTCTGCCTATGAAAAAGGTTTTAAATAAAAACCGAAACGTTTGCACTGAGAGTTTAATTTGAACCTGAAGAACTGATGAGTCCCGATAAACTTTAGTTTTGTTCTATTCCACGGTCGATTACTTTTTAATAATATATATATATATATATATAATATATATTTATATATATATTATATATATTAAGTTCGAGAAAAATAACAAAGAGCAACACACAAAGTAGGGAAACACACTTACAGACTCAAATTTTCGGGGAATCCGTCTTCAGGAGAAAAGATTTATATATATATTAAGCATACTTCATACTGAATGAGTTTACAATGAAGTCAAAATAAAGGTAATTTGTCTGAAATGAATGGTTCCTATGAACGTCCTTGATAGAAAGGTAACTGACCTCAGTGTAGCAGCATTCACGTAATGGGTTGAGAGACTATGTGAAAGGCCTTAACAATTTATTAAAGACTGAAACCTCAAGTGTGCAGGCAACGAAAACCCATAAACATAAATGTCATTCGAACATTACTATTCAGGATATTATCATTCAAATGTATGTAAACGATAAATACATCAAAATGAAATATAAAGTATTATTACTTACATTTTCAAAACTGATTATCTAATTAATTCATATTTGTTTTACAACATTTCTACTTTTTTACATATAAAAGTTCTATAATATATTTAAAGCATTTAAATTTCAATATTGATATAGCATCTAAGGTCTAAAGAAATAACACTCCTGTTTATACGCCGACGTTTTACCAAAAATTGATTGCCAAACAATTGCCAAAACAATGCTAAAGAATTTTTGGCGAAACGTCGGCGTATAAACAGGAGTGTTATACCTTTAGGCCAAAAATCCTCAAGAAACAAATCTTTGAACTTTAAATTTTAAGTTCGTTCTAAGTATTACTGTTATATTATTTAAGATATTTTACATAACTACAAGTAATATTTATTTTTAAAACGAGCTTTCAAAATTGTTTATTTTGGAACCATAAAACTGAATGAAGCTGGATTTTAAATTTAGTATCCAATACTAAATATAGTATGATAACGAACTTTTGTAACATATAGTTTATTGTGAACAGAATCATATTAAAGATACCTCTACAGGGGATATGATAATATTATATATATTTACTAGCAAACCTACCCGTCTTTGACGGTTGGTAGAAAAATTTGATTCTACTTGGTATTCCAAAATATCATTAGAAATTATAGAATAGTAAAAAATACCATTATTAGTGTAGTGTTAAACAAATGCTTCTGTATACACCACATTAGATGTCTGTCTGGAAGAACAAAGAGTTGGAACCTCTAACTCTTGCATGCAAACTACATTTGACCATTTTGAGAAAATGGTCCTGTCCCTTTTCACATTTCCCGAGGCACTCAAGTTTCGTAACATGAAATTTGTTACTGATACTAAACGCAGCATTATGGTACTCCTACTTTAAGTTTTTACTCATTTGCAGGCAGTCCAGGAGAAGTCATGGAGTCTAGAAATTCAGTTGGATAATGAACTGCTTCCTCATTACTAATCACTCTCTTTACTGACTTTTAAGTTCTATTTTCAGCTTGATAAAACGTAAGAACTTGTTTGTTGGTTTTTCCTGCCTGTTCAAATTAAGGGCTGAGAATTGCTCGTTAACAAAGCCATTTATTCTCAATAGATAGTACATCTTGAACTCTGGGAAACACCTTTTCAATGATGTGAAATACGCAATATATTCATATGTTCAAATGAAATTAAAATCAACAACAATACCTACTTGCCACACCTGTGTATTTTCAAAATAAATTTGTCTGCGAAGTGAGCAAAATACAGCTTTTTCTTGGAAAGACGATCCAAACTGGACACAATAACAGTTCAAAATTGAAGATAGGTAGCACAGAAAGTAAAAGAAACACACTTACAGACACAAATTTTCGGGTAATCCGTTTCGGGGAAATTTGGTTTTCCCAATTTCAAATTGTTGGTTGGATCTTGTTTGTTTTTCACTTTTTGGTTGAAATCTTTATTTTATTTTATTTTATTAAATTTATATAATATATATATATATATATATCAAAATAGCTCCTGTAGTTCAGATGAACCCTGCAGGTTTGAGAAGTATTGCATCATGGGAAATCCACTATATTGCCCATTGTATGGTACTTTCAGTTACATTTTTTATCTTTGATTTAAAGTTAGTTGAAAGTTTTATTCTGCAGTTAATATTAAACTTATGAGTAGAGAGGAAAAGAAACACTAAGTACACCCACACTAAAAGAATTTAATCACACAACGTGTTTCGAACACATAAGTGTTCATCATTAGGTTACATGTATAATACAAACAAAAATACGTAAAAAAATTTGAAATTGAATAAATGAAAAAACAACCAAAATTTAAATTAAAAGTTGTTACATACCTTTTTATGTATTCCCAAATTTATAATATTATTTTAGTTTAAATTTTGATTGTTTCTCCTTCAATAAATTTCAATAATTTTTTTACACATTTTTGTCTGTTTGTAGATGTGACCTGACGATGAATACTAAGTGTTCGAAACGTGTTGTGTGTTTAAATCCTTTTTGTGTGGGAACTGTATTTCTTTTCCTCTCTGATTATAAGGAAATACCATACAGTAACTAATTTTATATCTCGTGAGTAAGATTAACTTATTTCCAAGACTCTGGTTTCCTAGACTCTGATGGGCTCTAGTGCGACGCACTGACTGCACCCTCTTCTTGTAAGGCCTGATTTCAGTAATAACTATTGGTGTATTTTTTTTTTTTTTTGAGCTAAGAGGAGTTTGCATTATGATATTAAAGTATTACGGTGAAATAAGCAAGATAAAGTGACAAGGTTACGTTAATATTCAACGTTCTAGGAAGTCATGAGTCAGTCTCCCTTAATTTCTTTGGTATTCTAGAAAGGAAAATAAGAATATTGTTTTAGTATTAACACTCGTCATGTCAACGCCTTTAAAACAACTAGATCAGCTTATATATATATATATAGGGTACAAATCCTCAAACAAATCCCCGATTCTAATTCCCATGTCACTCTTAGAGCTTCCGAAGAGGCATTCATATGCCTCCTTGGGGCTCGTTCTCCTCCTGGTCTTAACCTGTACCGTTAATTATTTTTTATTATTTTTTTATTTTTTTTTCTTTTATTTCGTATTTTATATACTTTTTATCTTGTTTTCTAAATAAATATTGGAGGGATTTCTATTTTTCCTCTCCTCCGCTGGGGGGCAGCATTGCGGTGGTTCCACGAGTTACTCTGGAGGCCAGTAGCAGTTTGCTTCTCAACGCGAGTACTTCGCACTTCTTCCTGATGACGACGGATGTCGAAATATCGAAGTGAGTTCTGTAGTGTCTTTCTGTGTTCTTTTCTCTGTGTTAAAGTGTATATATATATGTATATATCATTATAGATTCGATTATAGTAACTAAACTTCCTAGTAGATTGTTGGAACTATTAATGTTCGGCTATAAATGAATTAGCTCAAGACAGTTCAAACTCCATGCTTTCTTAATTATACTCTTTCAAATATAGAAACTTTTAAGGAATAGATGAACATTTTTCTTTAAATATTACCGAAATAAGGAACTTTTTACTGCTTTTTTTTTGAAAAACTTTTACCTTTTTTTTTATTGTCAGAGTAACAATTAAAGAATGAAAATTTCAAATTGAATTTTTTTTTAATCATGTTAAAGCAATAATAAAATTGAAAGCATTTTGTGTAGATTTTGCTGAGATGACGACGAGTGACAGTCTTATCAAGTTCGTCACGTACTAAAGTATTACAAACGAGAAATTAATTACTTGTTGACTTTGGAGTTTTAATCACATTCTTATTTACATCTAATAATATGTATCCTTGAGGCAGTGAACTAATTGCTAAAAATAACTTCTAATGAGAAAAATATGATTTAATGAAATAACGATACATTAAAAGACAATTTATCATTTTTATTATATTATGTTGCTAGGAGATATAAACACGTGAAATGGTTACTTCTATTAGGAAATGTAGTTTATATAATCTGTATATTTATATATATTATTATATATATATCTATTATTTAACACTATTTTTCTTTTTTATCGAGGTTTGGTCTAGCTTCAATAATACAACACCTTAGGGCCGACGTTTCGTCCTTATTTGTAAACATCTTCAGGGCTACATCATATGCTGTAGATATGATGTAGCTCTGAAGATGTCTACAAATATAGACGAACCTTCTGCTTAAAGGTGTTGTATTATTGAAGCTAGACCAAACCTCGATAAAAAAGAAAAATAGTTTTAAATATATGTGGTCAAGATAAGGAAAACATTCATATATATATATACACTTTTTCGTTGGAAATACGATCCAAAACGGACAAATATAGTTCAATATAGAAAAAGAAACATAGAAAAATAAAAAGAAACACACTTACAGTCTCTAATTTTTGGTTTAAACCATCTTCAGGAGAGATAAAAGAGGGAAACCAAGCGCACTGGTTCAGAGACGGTCTCCAACAATCAAAAGTGTGTTCTTTTGATTTCTCTATGTTTCTTTTCCTATATTGAACTATATATATATATATATATTTCACTCAAAATTCGAAAAAACGATCCAAACTGGACGCAAATCAGCTCAAAAACGAAGAAAAACAACACACAGAGAAAGAGACACACTTACAAACTCAAATTTTCGGATGATCTGTCTTCAGGAGAAAATTTGAGTTTTTAAGTGTGTCTCTTTATCTGTGTGTTGCTTTTCTTCGTTTTTGAGCTGATATATATACTCATTGTAGATACTTAGGGTCTCCAACCGCCTCTGGACCAGTGAGCTTGGTTTCCCTCTCTTATCTCTCCTGAAGACGGTTCAAACCGAAAATTAGAGACTGTAAGTGTGTACTTTTGATTTCTCTATGTTTCTTTTTCTACATTGAACTAAATATATATATATTATATCTGTATATCTGTATATATGTATATAATCTGTATATATCAGTTTATATAATCTTAATATAATTTGTATTGCAAGAAACATGAAAAATACTCATTACGATGGCGAGTATGTAAAATAATAATAAAATATAATAAAGGTTTGGAGTTTAACCCCAATATGCTAAACTGAGTAGTTGAAAAGAGATGGCTCGCATTTCGTAGAACAAACAAGGAAAACGCCTTATTAAAAGTTGTGAATAAAACATGGAAAGGCCATCATAGATTTAATATTAAAGGCTTTTATGTTGAATAATTAAAAAAAGATGACTTTGTGAATTTAATTTAATTTTTATATTTTCAGTTAAGAAGTAATAACTTTCTGACTCATATACTAATTTTGTTTTAGGTTATATTACTTAGACAGATCCTTAGTGTTTCTGACTTATGCTTTCCTTGCTGGACTGGTATATTTAAGTGGCATCCCAAACGCATTACTTTAGTTCACCGTTAGTTAGTTATTTTAATGTCTTTGTGTTTGTTTAAATTACTATTTATAAAAATGTTTTTTAATTACTTGTTTTTTCTGTAAACCTTTTCTATCTGGTAACAGATGTAAAACAACCAAGTTGAACATGATATACTATATAATATTAACATAATAATTAACTTTGTTATATAATTAACACAAAAACAACTAATCATGTGATTAGATTCTTTGAATAAGAGCTATACTGTAAACTACTAACAACTTAGTATTACAACTATCTTTAGTAGTATGAAGTCAAAGCAATCTTTTGAAAGTTAGCTTAGACCTTTAGAAGCATGTGTGAAATGGCAAATGCCGACTCTGAACTTGGGCAGAGTTGGAGGGAAGATCGGTAACTGACCGACAGATATAAAAGGGCCGATAAAGGAACTTTTTCTCCAAATCTATTTCAAAAGTTATAGGAAATGATAAAGCAGAGTGAGGGAAATTAATGAAATCGGTAAAATATATTTAAGTGATAAATAAATTGATAAATTCAGCTTTAAATTTTAAAGTCAATTAAGCAGTAAGGTTCGGTTAGGTTGCAGTGGCTGTCCCTTACAAGGGAACATACATACAGGCCGAGCATTGCTCCTTTGTGATATCACACAAAGAAGATTGTTTCTATATGAAATTTTGCCTAACTCAAGTGTATTTAGAGTAGGGAGCTTTAACTAGTACCTGACATCGTACAGGCTCAGAACCAATGGCTTTGCATCCTTTCCTTTGCACAACCTGCTCAAATTTATTTGCCTCTCGGGTGAATAAATCGAAAGCCAGAGTGAGTATTGAACCCCGGTTCTATCAGTCCAGAAACAAGCACGTTTCCACTCACCTAATCTCCACCCTTAAGAGTTGTAAACAATAAAATTTATGTTTCACTATATTTTTATATTATTTTAAACACTTTTTGGATTTTAAAATATTTCAATCATAATATTTTGCTATCATCAAAAAATGAATATAAAATGATATTTTAGATGGTGAAATATTCAATTTTTTTTTAAATATATATTTTTGGCTTATGCGTATTCTTCGGGCTCAAGTTTAGCCCACACTAAGTTTTATTGATAAAAAAAATCATATCTGATTTTGCAACTAAAATCAGTACTTAAGATTTAAGAAATTGATTCAACTAGCTTGTATCATTCAACGGTAAGAACAGATATGTTTGAAGGCCAGTTGAAGTAAAGTCCCTTGCTTGAAGATGGCAGTATTTAACTTAAATATATAACTGAAAAATAAAATATTGCTTTGGTAAGCAATGGTCATCTTCATTTCCTAAAATGGTGTTCTTCAAGATAATCAGGGCACTCATTAATGTTGCTCCAAGACTGTTGATATGTTTAATGATGAACGCGTCAAACAAAGATGGTCTGAGGAGGATTCGCGTCTTATTTCAAAGCAGTTGTAGTCTTCCTGTAACTCCAAAAGGACTAAGGATCTTCTCTCTATGAATAGAAGAATGATAGCCAATATGATCACTGTTTCCACGGGGCACTGGCTAATAGGAAAACACGCCACCAGGTTAGGAATAGAGGCGAGGGATTTTTGCAGGGCATGCCAGAACAAGGAAGAGGAAGAGACAGTTCCTCACTTTCTCTGTCAATGCCCTGATTTGGCTCAAATAAGAAAAGAAGTATTAGGAGAATATTTCTTTGACAATCTTGAGAACTTAGCATTCAGTGGTAACGAGATTTATTGTTCTCTCTAGATGGTTCGAGTGGACCAGGGGCCAATCGAATGTGTGTTCTCTCTCGGGATTGCCACTGTAACCAAACCTAACCTAATATATTTGTTCTCATTTAAATTATACAAATTTAGACATGTATACAAGCTAAGTCACCCTAACAGTTAACGTTATAACAATAATTTGGTTCACCGATGGGAAAACACAGAGAGTATGGATAAAGTTTAAAAGTATGGATAAAGCGTATGTAAAAGTATAAACAAATGTTCAGCATATTTGATAAAGTATGCATTTTGTTCTCTTAACTATTGTGCCATATCTGTTATTAGCATTGCTTGTTAGCACGCTACGGTCCAGAATCTTTGATGGATCAAGTTGATATTTTACACAAAAATGGGCCTCATAGGGAAGAAAATCCCTATTGTTTGGGAAGAATTATGCATGATGGGAAAGTCACTTTTTTTTGCCAAAAACCGTTTTTTAGAAAACATTTATTTCTCCTAAACTAAATTGATATTTCTCCTAAAAATTACTTGAATAAAATAAGGTCTCTTCTAATTCCAAGACTATACGACTGTCAAACGTCATTACAATATGCCAAATTGATTAGTGCAACTTTGTATTGTTTAAATTGTTTGAACTAAACATCTTAACTTCTTGTTTGAATTCTTTAAACATCTCTTTAAAGATGCTAAAAGAGCGCCGTCATGGAAAATGTATTCAGAGGAGCTGAATATATAAACTAAATATATATTACATATCATGATATTTTAATGTTCTTGAGATATTTTTAAAGTGATATTATAGACTGCAGTGACGTGCGGTGATGTTCATGACAGGTGAGGCACTGACTTCATCACCGTTAAATTTAAAAAAATATGAACCTTACAGATTACCTTTATCACTATTTGATTGGCAGTAGTTTATGTTTAAATCTCATATCAGCTTCCATTTAAAACATTTTGTCGTTTAAATTTTTGAAATGCACTACTCCATTTGCAAAAGTAAGGAAGGTGAAAAATAAATTGCTAGGTTTCAGAGTGCTGTCGCTGACTGTATTTTGTTGCTGAATCACAAAGAAGAACCCCTGTAGTCACAGGCGAACCCCACCATGAGGCAGCAGAACTGCGTGCCTCACTTAGTGACTCTTCGCACAGCAGGCGGCAGACTCACCGCACATTTCTTTTCAGTATCTAAGCAATAGTTGCGAAAAACCATTGATTTTGAATAAAAAAAAAATTAAAAATGCTGACAAATATCTTTACAGCGCAATTCACTGGATAAATATAACCATTTAGATATGTACAATTCATTTTGCATTTTTCCTTTCCAAGATTATCAGGTGAGGCAGTGCCTCACCTGCCTCCCCTGACTGCACGTCCCTGATAGACTGTTGATATATAAGAAAGAGCTGTTGTATGTACGGAAGACGACTTGATTGTTTTGTAACGTTCCGATTGACTGAGCTTTTCGTCTCAGGTTTACCTGAGCTAAGAGTGTAAGAAAGAGTATGTAATACGAATTCCTTTCCTGTCGCAAAACTGCGACATTCGGTTTTCATTCATGGAAAGCAGACTGGCCAAGTAAAAATAAAAACCGCCTGCAACTCACAACCCCACACACAAACTTCAATTTTCTATATTTTTCATACTTTAAATCACCACAAATTCAATACAACTTTTCAATCTCTCTACTGAATTTATGGTGATCTTTTCAATTGCCATGTAACGTACGACATATTTTACCACATGAATGCACACACACACACACACACACACACACACACACACACACACACACACACACACACACACACACAATATATATATATATATATATATATATATATATACAAAACTAAAGTTTATCGGCACTCGGTCTTTAATATGTATGTGTGTACATATGTATCTGTTGGTTTTAACAAAAGTGTGTGTTATTTCTCTATGTGAGTTTTAGATTGTGTTGATAAATGTATTATAGTCTTACTCTAATTTTAGCCCTGAAGGTGATGTACAAATACATCGAAACGTCGGCCTAGAAAGGAGTTTATTTTCTTTTATTTGACCTAGCCCTCAATAACGAAACAGTGAATAGAATAGAAGAGGTCAATAACAATTTTTGAGTATATCTATATATATAATATATATATATATATCATTAGCCTTATGATGGTCTACGAGACCGAAACATGTCGTTGTTTTATTGAAAATAATATTTAGTTAGTAGTTAAATAGTGTTAGATATAAATAGTGTAAGAATGTGTATATATAGGAAAGAACACAGAAAGTCACTATAGAACTCACTTCGATATTTCGACAGCCATCGTCATCGGGAAGAAGTGCGAAGTACTCACGTTTGAAGCAAACTGCTCTCTTACTCTCTCACTCTCTCTCTCTCTCTCCATATATATATATATATATATATATATATATATATATATATATACAAAAATGTCACAGAATAACTAGTGATGAATATTCAAGTAACTGATCACTAGGTAGTAAAAGTAAGGTAGTAATTGCTCTGAGCCTTTTCGTCTAACACGTCTTCAAAGAGCAATTGAATACAAGTTTCACTTATATTCACTTGCTCTCTGACAATTTGTTAGACGAAAGGCCTCAGGAGTGATTACCTCATTATCTTTTGTGGTGAGTTACTTGTATATATATATAAATTTCACACAAAAACGTGAAATAACAATCAATGATCAAACCACAATATGTAAATGGGAAAACAAGACTAAGATCTTTCAACCGAAACAAGCGGTCTTCGTCAGAGTTAAAAACCCAATAGTTGGGTTTTGACTCTGACGAAGACCGCTTGTTACGATTGAAAGATCTTAGTCTTGTTTTCCCATTTCATATTGTGGTTTGGTCATATATATATATATATAAAACAATCGCCCTCCGTTCTTTGACGTGGGGAGATCTCTCTCACTTCGTCCTCTCTTCTAGTCTACTCCTGATGACGAAAAACAGTTTGATACATTGAATTCAGTAAGTGTTCTTTTTATTCTTTTTTCTGGATCGTGCTTTGTGTAATTTAAAGTTTTATAGTCCTTGTGGACCGTTTCTTATATTTAGTAATATATATATATATTATATATATATAATATATATATATATATATTCACTAATACGGGGTTCGGTCAATATATTATAATATATTATGAACTTAAAATAAATTATATATCTTATATAATATAAGACAGAAAGTTATTCGTCATATGATCTGAAGAGAAGATGGCACTTGAGATCATACATCTTTATTATTTCTTCTTCTTCTTTTTCTTCTTCTCTGATCTTCAGCTAAAGAACTCAGATCATGTAGATCTTACAGATGGAAGTTTTAATCAAGTTTATAATTCTTTACAAGGATATATACGTTATAGTACTTTTTCAATTTGACTAAGCGTAGAAAAGAAAAAAACAAAAAGCATAAACTGAAACTTCAAGAATAGTTATTATGCCTTTTAATTTCAATTAGGAAAAAAAAAATAAAAAAAAATTAAAAAATAAATCCTTTTGTTTTTTTTTTAAAGATTTAAGAAAAAAAACCATAATTGGTTTGATTTTATTATTTTCTTGAATGTCGAAAATATTAATAATTTAATGTACCGTTAATTTTTATTGAAGCAACACACAATTGTCTCATGGTGAATCAATATCCGACGATTCCTCCGCTTCTGAAAAAAATTTTATTTGAATAATTATTTGAAAGTGATAACGTTTATCACTTTACTATATAATCTGAAAGTTACATACGCTTAGGTCTTTCAATCTCACTCCTCAGGATAGTGTAGTCCCTGAAACAATAAATAGTTTTGGTTTTCATTTCTCATAAATTTGCTTAAAAACCAGATTAATATTATAAATCTTCCGTGAGCTATGTTTGAACACTTTGAGATTATGTAAATTATGTATATCCAGACAAGACTTACAATAACAAACTGATAACACATTTCGTAAGGAGGCCAGGCTAGCTCAGTGGTTATGTGCTCGCCTCTAAACTAATAGACCGTGGTTCGATCCCCACCTGGCCCTTGATTTATTCACGCGGGAGGTGAATAAATCTGAACACGTCGTCCATCGGATAAGGACAGTTCAACTGTCGGTCCCGAGCCTGTACGATGTCAGGTACTCGTTAAAGATCCCTACTCTAAATATACTTGAGTTAGGCAAAATTTTAGGACTGCCACTGTAGAATCAATCTTCATTGTGTGGTATCACAAAGGGCCAATGCTCGGCCTATGTGTGTTCCCTTGTTGGACTGCCACTGCAACCTAACCTAACCTAACACATTTCGTAAGGTTTCTAAGCTGGTTTAGATTATTTTAGGGCTGCTGATTCAGAAAAGCATGCTAATTTTTTTCTCATCAGGTCAAGTTATTGAGATGTTTGTTATTTCATACCTTAAAATTAGGTGTTTTTCTCAATACATTCTAGCGTCATAATTACAATTTTAGGTTGTTATTTTGATCAATGTTAAATTATTAAGACATCACAAACCTTAAAGCTTTTATTTTTGGTTGCAGATTGTTAGAATAAAAATTAAGCAAGTCTGCATCCTCTCATAGACGACATTCCTTAAACAAACGAAAGTGTTTTGCTATATTTACGGAGGATATACGTTGAAATCCAAATGTAATATATAGAATTTGTATAAGTATTGTAAATATTTTCGTGTGATTAGTGTTTCTGCGTGTGTTATTGTTTCTTCGTTTTGTCTGTCTTTATTGTGACTATCACCTTCCTACAAAGAGGGGTATGACATAGCAGAAAAACTAGATCTGACAGAGAAAAAACGACAGCATATCTGAAATAAGCGCCCTTAAATTAGGTAAAAACTGTTAAAACATCTTAGACACTACGCCAAAAATTTTTTGTTGTTGGCCAACGTAATATATACAGCAACATCTGCAAATATTTCTGAGCCGCAAAGAAATTAGAACCTTATCAAAATAGGCTTATAGAAATATCAATTAGTTTATCAGTGGAGTTGAATCTAAATATTATTTAAATCAAATCTTTTGGAAACTGCTAGATCAGCCTCTCTAATTTTTCCATTTAAATATTTTGCTTAGCAGAATTTTATCTATAGTAGGGATCTTTAATGAGAACGTGACATCTTACAGACCCAGAACCATTGGCTTTAACGCCCTCTCCGAGGGATGACACACTCGGATTTTTTTCTCATCTGTGCTTGAATAAATCAAAGGCCAGAATGAGAATTGAACTCTGGATGTACTCGTCTAAAGACGAGCATATTAACACTGGGCTACCTTTGGTTCCCAAGGGAGCATTTCTATTTCATAATTATATCATCAGCCTGTGTGGGACGTCAGCTACTATATACTTCTTTATTCACGCTTGCAAATTATAGAAGTCACCCACATAAACAAAATTTTATCATATAAAAATGAATACCAAATACATTATGATTTTTAGCAATATTTCGTAATAAACTTTTTACGATTTTATTTTGAAATAAAAACTAACTTCTAAATCACAGTAAGAAATCAATATAATGACTAAGACATTTCAACAAAAACAAGTGGTCTTGTTGGACTCTGTTGAACACCAGTTGGACTCTGAGGAAGACCATTTGTTTCGGTTGAAAGATTTTAGTCATTTTTCTGACTGTAGTTTATACGCTGATTTTGATCTCAAACTGCTTACAGAGAGAAAGTAAAAAGGAGAATCATATCACTACTTTCACATAAACAATATAAACTTGAAGAAGAACACTGTGTGTTTAAAACGCTTTGTTTTGAAATAAACATTCATTTACATGGAAACTTTTTGTTTAATTTTGATTAAAGAAATAAGCAGTAGACCACAAGTGCAGAGGATATGAAAAAGATACCATGAAGTAGTGAGAATTAAGAAAGCCATGTCAGTTTAATTCATCCTGAATTCAAATGTTTAACTTAGCAAGCACCAAACGACCATTGAACTGATATTAAAACATATTTACAAAAAAAGAATATTATCTTATTTTGTGAACTTGTCTGATTTGTGTATAAACTAATAAATGATAAAAAGGCTGTTAGTAACAATATAAACATCAATATAGGAAAAGAGTCTGTCGCTTGACAAATGATAAAGTGATGGTTTAAAGACAACAGGGAAAAACTCACGTTTGACAAGCTACAATTTGATGAGTAACATCTATGAAGAGAAACACAGCAGGGGAAAAAAGTTGATGACTGGTAATTAAACCCAGCTCTTCAGTGTAAATAACATATTTTTAAAAGGTCAATACAATCTTATTTCTTTACCACAGGTAGTTCATATCAAGATTCAAGGTTAGGGGTTCAGTTAGGTTGCAGTGGCAGTCTCACAAAGGCCAAAATCTCTATACACATAAAGAAGATTGATTCTACTTAGGTTGTAGTGGCAGTTTCATAAGAGACCACACATAGATCAAACATTTGATCTCTATACACATAAAGAAGATTGATTCTACTTAGGTTGCAGTGGGAGTCTCACAAGAGACCACACATAGATCAAACATTGGATCTCTATACACATAAAGAAGATTGATTCTACTTAGGTTGCAGTGGCAGTTTCATAAGAGACCACACATAGATCAAACATTGGATCTCTATACACATAAAGAAGATTGATTCTACTTAGGTTGCAGTGGGAGTCTCACAAGAGAACACACATAGACCAAACATTTGATCTCTATCCACATAAAGAAGATTGATTCTACTTAGGTTTCAGTGGCAGTCTCACAAGAGAACACACAAAGGCCAAACATTGGATCTCTATCCACAGAAAGAAGATTGATTCTACTTAGGTTGCAGTGGCAGTCTCACAAGAGAACACACATAGACCAAACATTTGATCTCTATCCACATAAAGAAGATTGATTCTACTTAGGTTGCAGTGGGAGTCTCACAAGAGAACACACAAAGGCCAAACATTTGATCTCTATCCACATAAAGAAAATTGATTCTACTTAGGTTGCAGTGACAGTCTCACAAGAGAACACACATAGACCAAACATTTGATCTCTATACACATAAAGAAGATTGATTCTACTTAGGTTGCAGTGGGAGTCTCACAAGAGAACACACATAGACCAAACATTTGATCTCTATACACAGAAAGAAGATTGATTCTACTTAGGTTGCAGTGGGAGTCTCAAAAGAGAACACACAAAGGCCAAACATTTGATCTCTATCCACATAAAGAAAATTGATTCTACTTAGGTTTCAGTGACAGTCTCACAAGAGAACACACATAGACCAAACATTGGATCTCTATCCACATAAAGAAGATTGATACTACTTAGGTTTCAGTGGCAGTCTCACAAGAGAACACACATAGACCAAACATTTGATCTCTATCCACATAAAGAAGATTGATTCTACTTAGGTTTCAGTGGCAGTCTCACAAGAGAACACACAAAGGCCAAACATTGGATCTCTATCCACAGAAAGAAGATTGATTCTACTTAGGTTGCAGTGGCAGTCTCACAAGAGAACACACAAAGGCCAAACATTGGATCTCTATCCACAGAAAGAAGATTGATTCTACTTAGGTTGCAGTGGCAGTCTCACAAGAGACCACACATAGATCAAACATTGGATCTCTATACACAAAGAAGATTGATTCTACTTAGGTAGCAGTGGCAGTCTCACAAGAGACCACACATAGATCAAACATTGGATCTCTATCCACAGAAAGAAGATTAATTCTACTTAGGTTGCAGTGGCAGTTTCACAAGAGACCACACATAGATCAAACATTGGATCTCTATCCACAGAAAGAAGATTGATTCTACTTAGGTTGCAGTAGCAGTCTCACAACAGAACACACATAGGCCAAACATTGGATCTCTATCCACATAAAGAAGATTGATTCTACTTAGGTTGCAGTAGAAGTCTCACAACAGAACACACATAGGCCAAACATTGGATCTCTATCCACATAAAGAAGACTGATTCTACATTGGGAGTCCAAAATTTTTCTTAACTCAAGTGTATTTTGAGTAAGGATCTTTAACAAGCACCTAACATTGTACAGGATTGGAACTGATTTATACGCATCGGAGGGACAACAAACTAAGACTTATTCACTTTCCACATAATTAAATGAGGGCCAGAATGTGTTCTGAACTCAGGACCGACCAGCTCAGAGTCAAGAACGTTAACCACTGAGCTAACCTGGCACCTGTTAACATCCAAACTGTAAAACATATAGAACTCAGGGCAGCAAAAAGTCTTGTCTATAATAAACATAACTTTAGCTTGACGGCACGAACATTATAGATTATGAAAATAATAAAAATAGGATGATTATAAAGGAAATGATTCGCATTCAGAAAACAACGAATACATGTAACATAAAACGAATACTGATAACCTAAGTAAAATATATTATCTATTCATTAGTAAATAAAAAATATATCCGCAGTTTCCAGTTTCTTTTTTGATGTGGTTTTCATCGGTTTATTTAAAATTTGTTTTGGCTTATCACGTTTAATATAGAAAGTACGTACAACTGTCGCTAGGAGCAGCACTATAGGCTGTTTTGGATAGAACGGTTATGTAGTTATTTCCTTGCAATAAAAAAATACAAAGATACTTATATTAATTAAAATAATGTAACTTATATATTTTTTTCTTGTTATTGTAATTAAATTCTGTATGGATATATCCCTGAAGATGTCTACAAATATAGACAAAACGTCGGTTTAAAGGTGTTATATTGTTTGAAGCTACAACAAACCTCAATAAAAAAGAAAAATAGTATATATATATATATATGATCAAACCACAATAAGAAATGGGAAAACAAGACTAAGATCTTTCAATCGTAACAAGCGGTCTTCGTCAGAGTCAAAAACCCAACTTTATATATATATATATATTTAAAATAAACAGTGACACATAGAAAACATAACAAAGATTCACTTTTCAATATTTCGACCGTAATGGCGGTAATCCTCAGGAGAAGAAGTGAATTGACGGAGGGACGACAGTCAACCTATATATATATATATATATATACTACTATATATGATCAAACCACAATATGGAATGGGAAAACAAGACTAAGATCTTTTAACCGTTAACAAGCGGTCTTCGTCAGAGTCAAAAACACAACTGGAAAGAATAGTCAGTGTCAAAAATCCAGTAGATTTTTTGACTCTGACGAAGACAGCTTGTTGATGGTTGAAAGATTTTAGTCTTGTTTTCCGATTTCATATTGTGGTTTGATCATTGATTGTTATTTCACGTGTTTATGTGAAATCTTTTTATCGATGAATACCATATGCGATACCTACTACTATTTCTGTTATCTGTTTCCTTTCTTCGTCCCTGTAGTGAAGAATTATACTATTATATATATAATCAAAAAAATAAAGAAATATAATTCTATTTGGTCTTCCAAATAATATTCTTTAGAAACTTGAAGGGTCTAATGTATTTATAATTTAAGCCATTATTAAAGTTTGATGAATAATTTGTTGTCCTTAATTAATAATTTTTAATAATTAATAATTAATTAATTAATAATTTTTCCGTATTAGAACAGTAGAATTTAATTTTTCTTTTGAAAAATACATCAAATCAATTGAGATAAGCGAATTAGTAACAATGAAAGAGAAATGAAATAATCGGAAATGATATTACGAAGAAATATCTGCAACGAAGAAGATCGTCATTACAAATCTAAACTTGAACGAGTCTTAAAAACATGAGAATGATATTTTCTTTTGCTTGCATTATTTGACATACAAATATATGTTCTTTTTAAGTATTACTAAGAGCATGGTTTGGTTATCTATGTTGGTCAGTGTCTTAAAGTTATGCGGACATGGTCAGTTGGGTTTTTGACTATGACGACGACCGCTTGTTACAGTTGAAAGATCTTAGTCTTGTTTTCCCATTTCATATTGTGGTTTGATCATTAAGTATTAAAATAATTAAAAAAAATTAAATAGTTTTAAATTAATTCATTAATTTATGAATGAAGTCCCTTATATGTGTTTTAAATTAACTATATTTACTCGTTTAGTCGGTAAATATAGAAATAAACATGACGTAAGTTAGTAAAATTAATGTTAACTAATCATCGTTTGAAGACTTAATAGCCTCTCAAGTTATTAGCATCAATTAATTACTTATTTAATAGTGACAATACTATCACTAGTCAAGTAAACAAATTAGTCAAATTTTACATTTTTCGTTCTTCCAATTGTAAATGATAAAATAAAATCATGCAGGTGATCAGTTCAAAAAAAGAAAAATAAAATAAAGTAAAAACAAAGAATTTTACAATAGTATAAACCTAATGAAATTCAAGTAGTTTTTGAAATGAAATTTTTAAATCATTAAAA